>VURO01051013.1:42776-61451 GCA_015108175.1 Pelvicachromis taeniatus | reverse complement strand
TAATTAGTTTGTTTGTGTAGACTGCCTATACAGTTTTCATACCTTCATGAAATATCTCCATCATTTTTAGTTTGAATTCAGTCAATGAGATACCATTAAATAAAGTCCAATACTGCTTTAAGTTAAGTTGTTAATAAAGCTCTAAAATCCTGAGGAAAAAAAAATACTGATGCAAGAAGTACGGCTATATCAAGCCCCTATATGACTCACATTTCCACCTGATTGAATTGCAGGCTTCTCCGTGTCTCGGTAGCTCAGTGGGTTTTGTTACCCCACAGCCAGCAGAAGCCTCGTGGCTTGGTGAAAGACAACAGAGGCCATCTGTTGTCTGTCTATTTTCTTTGGTGCTCTGCCACAAAACTCTGCTGCCAGAACACCCAAGGGTACCAATGTGCACTATGCTGCGCCTGGGGACCAGCTCATTGAGGCACCTTTATAGGCTACTGGCTCCACTGGGAGGTGCCTGCGTTCTGCCAAAGCCGAGACACAACAGTGGCGGCGTTTGAAAAGGGCCTTGTTGTTGCTGCATCGTTACACAACCGTGCCATTAACCTTAATTGGAGCAGCTTGGTGGAACACAGAAAAACTTTCAGCACTCTGAGGCAGCGATGTTGTTCCCCTGAGTTACATAAAATCGAAACTGATCTCAGGCTGAGTTAATTGAATTGCAGAATACTTATCGTCCTGCTGAGGAGCTGAGGAGTAACTGAGGAGTAAGTGCTGTACAGTTAGACCTAATTCTTTGTTTCTGAGCTCTGAAAGAACTAAAGCTGTCTTATAAAGACGGAAGCATTTCACCTCCCATTGTTTCTTTGGAATCATAATGACACTGCTGCATTAATTCCCATAATGATTGTTACTTGGGTGTAGTCCGGGAAACACAAACTTAAGAACAGACATTAGAGGCTAAGGGGATATCTCCTTAAAAACAGCTTTCAAATCAATAATTTATTTGTGCAGGACTGAATAAAGACTTTGGTTTAAAACAACTACATCATGTATGGTAGAGCTCACTATGACAAACTGCAGTAAAAATACAGTATTCAGCTGTATTTTTACAACATAATACAAATTGTTTTGGAGATGTATTCACTTAGGTTCAAATAATACTTTTTTTTTTCTTCATCAGACTGAATGTTGTGGATGTGTGGTGTCGCCTCCTGTATTTATATTACCAAGAATAATATTAAGGTTTCGCTAGCAACAGGCTAGCACGGCTGAGGCGCCTGTAGCCTGTATTCAGCTCTGTCCGGTGTTCATCTTTAGGGCCTTTGTTAAAATAGCGAATACATCAGAATTCCTATTAGCTGGCTTTGTGGTGCAGAGTTGTAACAAAGCTGATGTCTTGTCATAGTTTGAGAAAATCGTCAGGGTTCATGGGTGAGTAAATACAGTTAGACTTTACTGTAATGAAGTGTTTGTGGAGGTTGCAGTAGGAACCCATAAAAGCAGCATAATGTCATTTTTGGAGTATTGTAATTACGGTAATTTGGCAGTATAATACTGCCAAATCATGCTCCCAGTACTGATTTAGCAAGGGTACGTCTTACAGTACATTACGAGTCTGCCTATTCAACACATTTATATGTCACATCCCTTAATGTATAGTAGAATAGTAAAGGATTAAAGGTAATGCTCTTAAATGTTTCAGTTTTTCTGTCTAGCTTTTAGACTCTTGGGTCTTTCGTTTCCCCACTGTAGCGTGATAGTATTATTAATGTTTTCTATTCATTATTTTATTTTTTTTTTAAATCCCCCTAGCACTTCCACCCTAAATCTGTTATCTCATGCCGATATTAAGCTCCATAGAGATTGGATTGGAAAAGAAGATTACTGTGGCAGAAGGATTTTCCAGGCCAGCGGGTCACTGCACATGCATTGGAACCAGCAGCATTACAGTAACTCATCTGAATATGTTTGTCCATGGAGTTAATCTTCCATTAACTGCTAACAGAACTCCTCCAGAGTGTTTGGCGCTTTGGCTTTTTGACAGAAAGCGGAGGACATTAGGCAAACACATTAAATTTGTTAAAAGGACAAATAAAGCAAACACTTGAATGGATTTCTTCGCCTTAACTAAATAGCTAAGGCATTGTCTTGGCGTTACAATAAGCTGCAAACACACATCAATTATTTAGCCCAAACAGAGCTGGAGTCTGAGAACATTTTTGTGTGTTTTTTTCTAAGTCATGAAATGGTTTGTGAATGTCAACAGCTTGACAGATTGTGGAAATGCACAGTACTGAATGAATAGTGTAAACATGAGATGAATCATTGCTGTCACAGGCGATACAAGCACGGAGGGGTAGAAATGTGGCTGTCTGTAATTCTGCTCTTGGCCTCCACCAGCCTATAAAATCTCTATCTTTGCAACCAGTAATGTCTTTTCTAAGTAGAGTTTTCTATGTTTATGTATCTACTTATGTTCAAAATAGAAACAGCAACATTTTCCATGGTGTTTATATTGCAAAGCAGCTATTGCCGGTTCATGTCCTGTGTAGAAGATCTCTAATTAGTCACATTCCTAATTGCATAGCATGCACATTGAAACTGAATGAATTAAATCAGATGAAAGCCTATGATCACAGCGTTAGGCTGTCAAACATAGCTTTGAAAACACGTTTCCACACAATGTCCTCACATTAACAGTTGTACAGTAACCATTCCTTCATGTCTTTACAAAAAAAATTGTTAGTTTGAATAAGATTTCACATAAAAAGCACGTAGTGTGTGTGTTTGAGGTCATGATCTGCGAATCCTTCTCCACAGAGAAGCGTGTCTCCGAAGAACGAAGCGTCGCTTCTTCCTTGGTGAGGGTGGAGCTGATTTGTTGCAGGTGTTCACGGCCACACAACCTCAGACCCCATTATCCCCACTGCCATGTTTCACAGCTAGTTTGAGGTATCATTTTCTCTCCTCTGTGTCCTCTTACATACACCCTTCTGTTGCCACTAATCTCAAACTTGGATTTATGAGTATATAAGACTTCCACTGTCAAATGATAGGTTGTGTAGTCCACAACCAAGCATTAAGCTTTGTTTCGCCTCCTGTGAAGTGGTTTCGAGATCGCTGCTAAACAGTAGTGTTTTAACATGTGATATTTTGACATTTTAGTATACTGTTTAACTCATTTCAGTGTGTTTGGATGTATGCTTTGCCAACTTTTGTGAAAACAGAAGTATCTTTTTTTTTTTTTTACCCCTAAATTGTTCCCCTTACATGTTATTTGCTATGACGTGTTTTTAAATGTTTCCAAACCGTCAAAGATTCACATGATTTTCAAGCTTACATCAAAACATGGCAGAATTTTTGATGTACTCTGTAATATGTGATCTACAAATGTTTTTGTGTTTGCGAAACGTCTTAATACTTGGAAGCACAAATTTTCAAAGAAATGAACATTTCATTGGTAGGTGTAACTATTACTTAAAATACAAACATAAACATCTTTGTCCACTATTTAGCAGTTTAACAAGATAAACTGGTTCAGATTCAAACGTACCACTTGTGCTGCCTGTCGGCACTCTCATATGGACATCTTCACCTTTCTGGACTCCTTCCTGGGTGAAGAATTGTAAAATATTACTACTTACATAGTTAAATAAATATCTACAATAGTACCAAAAATTACTTACTATTAGCTCACAATGACAAGTGGTGGAGAACCTTTTCAAGCCATTCCTTTAGGAAAGGAAGCAATAAAACTCTAGGAAACCCCTAGTACACATAAAACTGGAAAATTGTGCATAAAGTAAAAAAAAAAAAGTAATAAAAAAAAATCTGCAGAAAAATGTCAATTTAATGTAAATTGATTGATATTAGTGTTGCATATGTTTAAGATTGAGTTCACTTTAAATACTTTATATAATGTTTTATGTCATTTTAAAAAGTAAAATATATAAAAATATATTAATAACAAAGGAAAAAATAAAAATCAGCTGAATTAATAGGCTTGAGTGGTGTGTGACATGGTTAACCGTCGATATCTATGAGGGGATTATAAAAAATGAATGGAAGTCGATGGTGGACAATTAGCAAAGCAGCTGATAAACATATTAGACATTCTCATAGATGCTAATCTGCGAGTGCCGGTGAGTCAGCACCTGGGTCAACTTACCTGTTTTATTAAAGCTGCGGTCCCCTCTCCATCATGGTCACAGCTTTCCTTGCTCAGGTACTAACTGAGTTATTAACAACTTTTTCACAATCCATCTTCTCTACGTCACACATGTTGACCAAAGTGGTTAGCAAGAGGAAACTCTTAGGATGCTAAATCACCGAAGCTTGTTTACTTGCTAATGCTAGCTAGCTGTGTGATAGCTGATCCCAGAGCAGTTAAAGCACACTGGTCTTCTACCAGTTAACTGTGAAAGGCTGGCCTGCTCTTAAAAACGAACTCTCCCTGCTGCGTAAATCTCTGAAGCTCATAAATAAGCCCCAGACAACTAAATTGCACAAATTCTTAGAAGAGCTTGATCTTTCTTAGCCCCATAGTTAAGCTACATGTCTTGTTTATAAAACCTCACTTTTAATTATTTTCTTGATCCCCCTTATCTTTTTTATTTTTGTTTCTTGTTCTTGATCTGTTCTTGTTCTTGATCTTTTTATCTTTATTTTATATATATATATATATATATATTTGCAACTAATTTGCAACTAATTGTGTATATATATATATATATATACACAATTAGTTGCAAATGTCGTTAATTTAATTGTAACATACCAACTACATCGTTGAAATAATATGTTTTCCTATGTTTGTGAAAAAGAAAAAGGAGGTGTGATATACTGTTGTGTAAATTTCAGTAAGTCACTGTTTGTTTGAGATTGTCATTGTTTTGTTTAAAAAAAAGTTTTTAAAAAACTGTGAAAGGATAAGGATTTATCCACAATGCGCAAACATCAGGAAAAGAAGCTGCCGCCTTCCCAAGCCACTGTTAAACGGAAACGTACTTGCCTGTAAAACAGAGACAGCTACATGTTCCTATGAGCACCAAACAAATGGCGCTTTTCAGCAACAATAGCCAACTGATGCCACTGATGTAACGAGATTCCAGTGATGTCAGGATGGATGCAAACCCTGCCGTCATAATGAAAGGAGAGAGATATCTTTACTTTTGGTGCATTTTATTTTAAAATTATACAACACAAACACTGCTTGCCTTGCTTGTCCTGTGAAAATGACACTGCTGCAGACCTTTTCCAGTGAGGTTAAAGGTCATTTGTAGACACCTTGGTGATGAATTTAATAAGAGAATGCACATGTGTAGCAAGAAGAAAAGAACCAATAAAGGCAGCCCAACTTGTTTTCAGCTTAACTATGAAGAATTAGTAAATAGCTTATTATGGTAAATACTGTTATTAGTTAATAATGATACAAATCAACGCTTATCTCTTTATAAGATCCCTTTTTAGGGAAATTATACACATAACTTATTATAAGGAATAATTAAATATTACGTTTGACAACAGAAAATTGATTGCGTCTCAGTGAAACACATCTCTATATATACTAAACTCATTTTTATGTTGCGTTGTAATACTGCTACTGTCATTATTACCACTAGAGGGCAGACCAGCATTCATTTTCCCTTATGAGGGCAGTTGCTTGTCTTGAATTCTTTTAACTACTTGATATCAAGTTTTCAGGTGTGCTCTGCTCATAACCTATTAAGTTTTACATTTAACACACAAAGAAACCAACAAAGCCCACCACAGATCCTCATTTATTAAATTAAAATCATCTTGCTATGTTAACCCAAAGGGACCAGGAGGTTTGTGTTGCTGTGTATGAAACACAGTGCACTTGCAGGTGTTGTTGAACAATCACACATGGATTTACAGTGTCAATGTGAACCTAAGAACTTGAATTTGTTCTTGAGAATTTGGGTTATCACAGTAGCCCTGTGCTTTTTTAGACAAATCAACCTTAAACAGGGTTACCACGAATGAACACAATAGGTGGAAGGGCTATGAGCACACACACACAGATGAAAGCACTGTCAAACAAATGAAATCTGAAGTGATTTTCTTCCTCAGAGCCATTCAAACACAGGATGAGGTCAGCAGGTCGACTAGCCGTGGAGAACTACACTGTTGTCACACAGAACAGCAGAAAGGACTGTAGGGAGGAGTCTCTCAACAGAGAGACACCAGGAAAATGATTTGACTGAAGAGCATTCTTCTGGAGTCTCATGTGTGCGATCATTTAGATGAAGTGGAGCTGACAGAGCAGTCCTCACTCATTTGCAATCCATTCAAGTTCTGACAGTGATTGCAGTCTCATTAAGAATTGGGAGGTGCTTTTGTTGGGGGATGCTGGCCAGAAGTGCACTTTGTTTGTTTTAAATACAGAAATAGACTGCAAAGTATCTACATCACAGAGTCAAAGTTACTTGGTTGTGGAGAACTAACCATCACTTAGCTGGTAGTCTAAATTCCAATTCCACATTTTTATTTCAGGACTCTACTGGACACGTCTAAGGTCTAGGATGTTTTTGCGCCTTTTATTGCTTCTTTTTTTAAGCCAGGAAAAGCAAGTAGGTGGGTCTTCTGTCCTCAAAGTCAGAGCTGTGTTCTTGAGATGACCATATTAGGAGTATCCCCACTGCGTGATGTTGATATCAAATAGTAGACAGTAGAGTAATATAATCATTATTTGAAACTTTTGCTGTTTGTTATGAAGATTCACCATTGTAATGATATGAAGGGTGGCTACAGACTTTTGGATAGTACTATATATGTGTCCACTCTGCATTTAATCATTAGTTATTAGTAATCCCTGACACGCCTCCTCCTCCCCGTGTCTTCCTCCCTTCACACCAACCGGTTGCAGCAGATGCCCACCCCTTCCTGTGCCTGGTTTGCCAAGATTTCTTCCTGTTAAAAGGGAGTTTTTCCTTTCCACTGTCGCAACAATGCTTGCCCAAAGGAGGTCATAAGGATTCTTATGACGTTTTCTTTGTATTATTGCAGGGTCTTTACCTTACAATGTAAAGATGAAATGTTGTGTGTGTTTTTATTAAATGTAGCCTTTACAAGATTACAAATGTTAAGCTTGTAATGATGCGTGATTGTGCACGTTGTGCTTTAATTTTTTATGCACAGAAAAAACTAACAAAACAAACAAAAAACCCAAACAAAATCCAGTAGTAGTTCACAATTTATTTTACTGAATAAATTTGGACAAAACACCAGAATCTGTTACGATACAATCAGAACATCTGAGGCAGATATCCCACCATGCACCACCCCCCTCCATGAAACGAAAAAAGGGACTAAACATTAGCACCAAATCAGCACCAGCTTAAATAAAGGTAGCTCAGTCTACAAAAACAATGAAAGCAATAGCTGTTTTACTGTTTAAATCCAAAAACAACTCAGAAAAGCAGCAAACAGAGAATTTTTCCTGTTTTTAAACTTTTCTTTAAAAAAAAGAAAAAAAAGAAAAGAAAAGAAGAAAGAAAGAAGAAGAAGAAGAAAAAAAAAAGAGCACCCTCCTACCCCACCCCGACCTCCCACCCTTTGTTAGGCAGGCTATAGCATTCATGGAGCACATGCCAATGTCTAGTTAAGAAAAACACAAATTCAAGTAACATTGAGATACGACAAAACGTGTCCACTTGTACCCATTTTCGAGCATGACCGTTTCACAGAACCTAAGCAGGGAGTACAAAAAGAAAAAAAAGAAAAAGGGCAAAAAAAAACAACCTAACATGAGGTTCTGGAGTGAGCATGTCACAGCAATACTATCACTGAATATCTCATATCAATTTTCTTAAAAAGAAGTGAGGGAGACTGGGTGGCATGAGGCTGTCGGGGGTACAGGAATACTGGCACAGAAGATATTGTGTATTCTAAAACTTCAGACAGACCTTTTTTTTTTTTTTTTTTTTTTTTTTTTTTTTGCCCCTTCAATTCTGTTTAAAACTCATGTCTGTCCTCCTTTAACCTTAGCAGCTCAGCTTTATTAAAAAAAAGTTCACTTGACTTCAGTACTGTTGCTTCAAAGGCTTACGGTGCCTCTGGCTCAGTGAGGCCAGTTGTTTCAGCTTAAAAGCCAGGGTGCAAGGATGAAATAAGCGACCCAACACAGATGCACTACACTGTAGCTTATATTCAAAATACAATTAGCCAAAAATTTGGCTAACAAATGGTTAAAAAAAATCAACAGTTCAAAAAATCAAGGGAACACGAAGCAGTGATGGCAGAAGTACAGATACTCAGTACTTAAGTAGAAGTACAGATACTAGTGTTAAAAAGTACTCCAGTAAAAGTTAAAGTACTGATTCTTCTTCTTTACTCAAGTAAAAGGTAAAAACTACCGGCTCTGAAATGTACTCAAAGTAAGAAAGTAAAAAATAGCTTTTTGGAGGACATTTCTACCAGCTATTTTTGCACAAAGCTAACTGAACCTTGTGTTATATTAATGTAATAATAAAATAATATTGGAATACAAACTTTATTTCAGTCTAAATTTTAATTCTAATATAAGTACTCTGCTTTAATCAGTTAAGAAGAACATCAGCAGAGAAAAAAAGCTGTATTTTCTGTTGCCTACATCGTACAGGCCGACTTTCACTCAAAAACAGCAAAATGAGCAGGAAAGAGGCTAAAATGGGATTCAGCCGATGGGAGAACCCTTAAATCCATCACAGTACACTGACCTGTTGGTCCTGTAGCAACCTGCAGAGTATTTACATGCCATCTTTAAATAACCCATTAGTCTACCTCAGTTTGTTTTGCGTCAACTATTACATTATGTTAAAATGTTACTGTTGAGACTCAAATCAGTTTTATGTTTGAAGGCTTGCAGTGACTTCAAACAAAAACTCCCGCAAATGTGTTGAACCAAAGGTAACAAGCCTGTTATGAAATCCAAGCAGCAGAAGTTATCGATATCTATTTAAAAATGTAGGAAGTAAAAGTAAAAATAATGTCAGAAAAGAAACTAGACAAACAAAGTACAGATGCCTAAAAATTCTACTTAAGTATTTGCACTTTGTTACTTCCCACCTCCGTAACAAAGTCAGTTATACGTCATTGACACCAGTCTGTCCAGTTAGGAAGCGTAAATCATTTTAGGTCAACTTTACATTCTTTGGTGCAAATAAAAGTGGCAACATGTGCAACAAATGATCCCCAAAAAACAATGCTTTTGCAGGAAGTGACCACAGAACGTCGTTTTCTCCTTATCCCTCTTGACTAATTTTCCTTTAGTTTTGTTTCTTGCTAGCGTCCACGTCACTGCTGGTACCACAAAAGCCCATTCAAGTTGCACAGGTAATGCTGCTTCTGCTTGGTGACACATCCATATGTGTTGTCACATTAATATTTGCTGTGTCTCTCAGCACGGTCTCAAGAGTGTGGGAGAGAGACCAGGATTCATGTGCATAAACTGTCAGAATCAGACACAATAAAGGTGGCACGACGAGCCTAAATTCTTTAGTGGGACATGTACTCACAGCCCAGCACCCATACAGATCCTTTTTTTTTTTTTTCTTAGGCTTTTAAATGAGGCTGACTTCTGATTACTCTGTATTTCTGTTGTTTTACTCATGACTGTTCATTTCATCTTTTTATTTTACTGTTTGAGCTGTGCAGCAATTTGGTCAGCAGTTTTTATTTTTGAATGTGCTTTTAACTCTAGTTTTTACCAATCTGACAGGGTGTAATTCAGCTCTACTAAGTGTCATGAACAGCTGTGTGTAAGGCAAGGCAGGACCCAAACGCAGGACTCAAGGGAATTCACTTAAAGAGGCAGTTCAAAGAAAATACAAAAAAAACAAAAACTCGAACATGGAAGAAACTAAGTACTGGGAACTAGAAAAACATTAAAAACTACGGCGCACAGGGAAACGCAGCAAATGGGCCACGACGTGACAACGAGCAGAGGGAGACACAGGAAAACGAGAGGAAGGGCAACAGATGGGAATACAGCTGGAACTAATAATGACTAACAGGACAGGGGAAGGAAGAAACTAAACACTCTACATACAGGACAAAAACTGTCAAAATAAAACAGGAAGTACGATAAAGACAGAGACCAAAGATTAAGCCACACAGACATGGGGACATTACTGACTTAGGAGACAGAAAGGGAACACCAAAGACGAAGACAAGAGAAAAACATGAACACAAGACTGACTAAAGATGGAACGTGGAACATAGGGGAGGCATGGTAACAGAAACCTAAAGAAGACCTACGAATACCTATATAAATAAAGGTATCAAAACTACAATAACCGAAACTAAGAACAGAATCTTAACTTCAGAATATTAAATAAACCAGAAACAAAGGTCCAAACACAAACGCTGGGTTTGTGCACCATGACAAAAAGTTAACAGTAACTATTTGACAACTGCCATTAATCAACAAAAAGAGAAGAAGGGCAAGTTGCTAACAACTAGTTGCCAGAGTGGTAAAGAAGTGATTATAATGTCAGTTTGTCAATAAGCATGCGGTGCATTTCAGCTTCAGCTTGTTCCATCTCTTTTTAAAAAGACCAAGATTGCACGGAAGAAAACGCTCAGCTCCCAGTTTTGCCTGAGCTTAGGAAGTTAGACAATCTGATGCTACTGTGTGAAGACGAATATCTTAACATACAAGATCGCTAAAGTGAATAAATATATATGCAGTATGCCAGTGTTAAGAAAAACCTGGAAGAACGGGATATGGATGAACCTTCATAAGAGAGATTCATAACTTCCAAGGGCATTAGAGCTTCTGAATAAACATGGTTTCTCTATTTTCCATAAGGATAGTGTTGATATTAGAATGAATGGCTGTGATTTGCAGCCTATGATTAGCTGATGAATGGGAAGCACAGTCGCAGAACTAAAAGCCCTCCAGCCAACTGGAATAGTCAAGATAATCGCATATGCTCAGCTATTTAATATCAATACTGTGGATATGAATTTCCTTATCCTGAAAAACAAACAGAAATGATTCATCGAGGGTGGAAATACCATTAGAGGCACTACATGTATGAATGAGCTAAATAATTAAAGGTGTCTGCTCTTGGGGGAAACCCCAATAACTCCCTGATTGAAGCAGTCATACAATATTAGGCACATTTCCGGCTGCTCTATTGTGAACATACATTACATTTGGACATTTATAAAATTAGAAGGCTCGTATATCTAACTGTAACACCTAATACTGTATTTCTTTCTGTCTTTGAAAAATAAATTTTTTTGTCAATAGGTGGAGAATTAACATTACAGAGGAACAAGGAGGTCATTTAAAATGAGTAGAGTGTGCCACATGTGTTATTTCAGCCGCACAAAATTTCAAGTAAAAGTGGATACAATATATACATTTCACTTGTTTGTTTGACTCATATCACAGTACAAATGAATGCTTCAGAGTGTGTACACAAGGTGACTTTACAAGGGTGGTCGGATGCAGTTTTCAGTGCATTCCAAATGATTATAGACAGAACTTATAAAATGTAAACCTTCATTTACTTTTTAAAGTTCAGCACTAAATTTAGAAGACATTTTCTTTGCAGAAGTCAGAGCTTTTGCAGACACGTGACCACTTACCACATGGCATTAATTTGTGGGCCATGTTGGATGTTAACAATACTGGCGCAAGAGAGTGACGAAACCCTTTTAACATTATGCAGAAGAGAAAAACTTTGACAACTATGAGTAAACAAACGAGGGTATAAGAAGTAAGACACCTTTATGTCAAAAAATCTTGCTCGTTTTGAGGAGAACTTGGTCAAGGGGGGGCTGAAGATGGATGCCTACTTCCTCCGAGTGTGTTTACTGATACTGTGAAGTGCAACTCTGACTTCACCCCATACCATTTAAGTGATCAACAATCCTTCAAGGATGAGATCTAAAGGCCTAAAAAAGTTTTGACGTTTATTCGTATTTTGTGTCAAGATCTGTAACAAACCTCAGTGACTGCCGGGAACAGAAGCCACTCAATCACAGGCACTGGTCACAGCTAAGGTGTCTACACGATTTTTATTGCATTTTGATACTGACACGTCTCTGCCTAATATCCCTTACACTGTCGATGAGTCACCGTAGCTCATTTGTGACTGTTGAGAGTGCTGCTGAGATGAATTGTTGAGGATGGCTGTAATTTTCCATCAGTAAGCGCTGGTGTTTTCATCTCTGTTAGCTCCTGTTTGTTACTTAAACTTTTTTTTTAATTGGCAAACTCGCACATAGAAAATAAACTCTCATGTGAGGTGAGAAAGTAATCAAAGTGTTTATCAGAAGAAAAGTAGTTAAAGAGTTGTATGACGCTAACGTTGACTTAAAACATTGTTCTCTTGTTCAGCCGGCTCTTGTCAGCTGTCCGGAGATGACGGGGTCGCATGTCTGATCTGCTGATGATAACTAATCGCCACAGTATTGAGAATCACTAAATATGTTCCTGATGGATTTCTTATGTTAGAACCCTAACTTCAGTTTAGGAGTGAGGCTGCAGGTGAGGAGGAAGAGGATGTGACGATGAGCAGGAGAGTAGGGGTGGAGGAGGCAGATGAAGAAGAGGAGAAAGAAAAAGAGAAAATGAAAATACAAATGTAAAGATGTTAAATGGACAAATTTGACTTGAAACAGACACTGGAAATCTTAAAAATTCAAGTAACTTGTAACAGATGTTACTATTTATCTGCTGTATCAGACAGATTGTCTGTCCCCATAGATGTACTGTACTTGGAGCTTTCCAGTTTGTGGGTGTTAGGGTGTTAGTAGTACTGTCATGCACTGTAGTGCGATACTGCCAATTTCCTTTTGGATCCAATGCCAAGTAAAGTTCAGGCTGATATCGGCGAAACTAATCCAATACTGGTACTTTGAACAAAAACTTAATGTGTTTGGAAAGTCGAAATAAAAGTAGTGTATTTCAAATTATACCTTCATAATGAATATAAGACATAATTACGCTGTATATTTTAATCATACCTCTGTAATCCTGTAGTTTTAAGGATGCAGTGATTTCCCGTCATGTACACATAGTCTATGCTTATTCTTTTGTGTCACGTTGCAAAAAATTCAGCAGCAGTGCTACACGTTGCGTACAGCTCGACCTTTTCTCTGTACCTGGACAGTGGCTGCCTGCAGCACCAAAGGACTCGGCGAGCACCAGCAGCATCTGTCCCTCTCCTTCTCCTCCAGTTTGCCTCATCATAAACTCATCATCATATTCTGTTTATGATTTACTTTTGTTTGTGTTTGACAAGGTTTGTGTCATTTATGGAGCTGAGTGCGCGAACTCATGTGAACACAATTTGTACAGCCCTATTCCATGTTGGTGTTCCTGATAATCATTAAATACAATTTAACCCCAAATTACTAAAATGTGGATATTTTAATATGAGAATTGATTCTAGAACATTAAATATCTGCTCTCAGACGAATCGATATTTCCGTATCGATCCGCGCACCACTAATGCACTGTTTATGTGACGCTTCCACCCTCCATAACAATAGATGGTGAGACTAACAATCCTAACAGCACTCATGCTGCTGCCGGTGAGAGGAAGAAAAACCTCTGGATTTTTGGTTTTTCCCACTTCCACGAAAGAACGAACATTCAATTCAATTCAATTCAATTTTATTTATATAGCGCCAAACCACAACATCAGTCGCCTCAAGGCGCTTTACATTGTAAGGTAGGCCCTACAATAATACATACAGAGAAAAACCCAACAATCATATGACCCCCTATGAGCAAGCACTTTGGCGACAGTGGGAAGGAAAAACTCCCTTTTAACAGGAAGAAACCTCCGGCAGAACCAGGCTGTGGGAGGGGCGGGGCCATCTGCTGCGACCGGTTGGGGTGAAAGAAGGAAGACAGGATAGAGACATGCTGTGGAAGAGAGCCAGAGATTAATAACAAGTATGGTTGAATGCAGGGAGATCTATTAACACACATGTGCAGTATCTGCAGGGGTGTCTTGTTTACACCGATGAATGATTTAGGCTGTGTTTTAAACTTATATTTTTATATTTCCTGCATCTCATTCAGTCTGGTTTTTGTGTTAAATGGCTTCACTTTTATTCATGTCATCTTCACACAAAGCAATGTCTTTCATACAAAACCTGAGGTTAAACCTACAGACTTCTGTCTTCTCATATTTTGAGATGATCCACGTCATCACGTCACATTCACCCATCTGTTCTTCGTTTGTTGCCAGATTATTTTTGTATCTCTGTGGTGGTTCGCATTACTTTACACAATATCTCCAGTTCATAAAGATAGTTGGTTAGTTTCAAGCTTTTATACCTAAAACCTTGTGGAAAAGAAATAAAGACTCTCAAAAACATGCGATCACCCAGCTTCAGTTATGTCCATCACTAGGAAGTAGCAACAGCAGCTGTGGCTTCGATCAGTCCTCTTATATATTTGATGTCAATTTGACTTTTGTCAGCAGCTGTAACGTGTTCATTTCACAAATTCGGCACCGTGGATTTTACTGAAATGCTTGCACCAAGTCAGCGACAGCAGATGCTGCTTTTTGACTTCCGCACTTGATAATTTGATTGCCTGTAAATGGGAAAAGACTCAAAGCGTTACGTCCTTCTGCCTTTGGGTCAGCCTTTGCCGTTACACAGATACATATTTTTTTTTTCATAAACGTTCAGACGCGGATTATAAGATACAGACATCCCCACTCCATAAGAACACCCACATGCAGTATAAAGAACAGAGGTGTATGTTTTAATTAGCCCGCAATGATGACTGAAGGTAATATAATCTAATTAGGCAGCAACCAACACAGAAAACATTTTATGATTAAGTTAGCTATTTTTGACGATTGAAGGTGCTATATGTTTTAATTAGCAAGCCATGAAAGACTGAGGATATATGTTTTAATTAGTGTCGTCTCCTGTGGCCTCGAGGCCTAAGGGTTTAAACATTAGGTACACTGTTAATCAAACCTGCAGAAATGAGACTAATTGTTTTCATACCGCAGTTCTCATGTGGCGTGACAAAAATAATCCTTTCACATGGCACGTCTTTTTTTTCCTTCTACATTTCAATAGTGAGAGTTAGGTACAACTAGCGCTGCTTGCCCTACTTTTATCTGCTCCCAAGTGACCTGTGGGTTTCAGCAGGTATATATACAACTTTATTCCTTAGAACTGCAAAACTGTGGCATCCTGTTTTGATATTCACAGGAACAAAAAAACAAATAAAAAAAAAAAAACCCCAATGTGTATATAACAGCCTGGGGCAATTTCCCAAAATATCAAATTGACTTTCACTATATTATAATAATCCTCAATCCCTATGTATAGCTACATATTTACAAAATTTTGCTAAGTTGCTAAGTAAATCTATCATGTATTTAAAAAAAAAAATCTTGTAGTTAGTTGAATGTTTCAGCTTACTATTGACTAGCTATGTAAAAAGTATTAGTACTGAGGTAAGACACACAGTATGGTTTAGTGGAAAAAAAAAAATACTTTTACAAAGATGTCCCCAAAAAACTAAGTGGAGAATAAAACACTGGCACAAACAGACTCTTAAACATTCAGACTAATGCAGCCTGCACTACTTCACATGATGGATTGTAGATGGATAGATAGAACTTTATTAATCCCTCAGGTAGGTTCCTCCGGGAAGTTCAGTCTTTCCTTACGGTGCATTTAACAATTCTGTAAATGATACTGCTGACTCCTGCACATTTATTCATGAGGGTGTTGCTGCCAGCTCTTGGTAAATTTGGCAGCCTGTCACAATTATTTTGTTATTGTTTAAATTTCTTGTAATTTCTCTTTTTTTTTTTTTCATAACAGGATGTCAAATTTTTGAATGCGCTAGAGGAGAAATCCAACTGAAAACATGACACAGAAAACACTTTACATATATGCCACTGAAAAGAGCAGCTTTGTGCACTATGGCTACAGCTATGTGTAATGGAGCATATATCACCTTAGTGAGAACACAGATACTTGACTGAATGATTACCATATATCTGCTAGTAGTGGTCTGTCTCTTATTGACGCCCGTTTCTAATAAACGCCGGGTTTGAAAACATGTCACGACAAATAGACGCCGGTCTCCAATAGTAGCCGGTCTTCTTTACGCGATCTTCTTAAACGCCGATCTCCAATGACCCACCACCTTTTCCGTATGCTACTACTCTTTTTGTACCATCTGGGCTACTGCCCTCCTGCAGTAAATCATACAACAAATACCTTTTATTATTATTATTATTATTATTATTATTATTATTATTTGTAGTTGTAGTAGTAGTATTTAGTATTATTTTTGTTTGTTATGTGTGTACATTTTTTCATCTACTGCTGTGATACTTTATTGATCTCCTAAGGAAAATTCTTGTATCTTCTATTTTATTCTACTCTATTCTTTTCGTGTCAAAAATGCTTTGTCATCGGATGCTATTGAGGATGGAAGAAAGTCAAAACGTCCATTCCGTCTGAGAAGGGAATAAGAGCCGGTCTCCAACAACCGCCGGCCTCTTTTAAACGCCGGGCCGGCCGAATAATTTTTTGAATAAACGCCAGGGCTAGTATTGGAAGATATACGGTAACGCAGGTAACTGGATCGTTTATCAGACCATTACATACATGTACCTTGAGTCCTGTGTCCCTGCGTTGCATATTGAGATTAAAACTTCTTTGGATTATTAATTTAAAAGCATAAAAGGGTCATTTTATGGAAATAAGTAAATAAATAAAAAGTGCTGCCTCCCACGTGATCCCTGCAGACTAAAGTGTTTTGTTTTTTTCTACAATGACTTTAGTAAATTTAATGTAGCCTTGCAAACGTTTACCTTCATACTATGAACATTCTGAGTAAAATGCTTTGACCTTGACTTTCATGGTTTGAAATGTTGAGGAAGTTTAAAAAAACGCAGCTAACATACAAATCACCAGACTATGGTACATTGAAAACGGATGATTTTAGCCTATCCGGAGTAGCCCATACTATTTGCATTTTGAATAAAGATACTGAGATCACCAGCCTTAAATTTGTACCTGAATAGAGATGCTATATCCAGTCATCTGATGTACTTCAATTTTCAATATATATATTTTTTCCAACATCCATATATGAAGCTGCATATGGAACTCACTCACTCTGTGTCATTCAATAAGACAACGCGACCACACATAGGTTGGCACTTGTGTATAAACTGGCTTGTGTCTGATTCTGTTTAGAGGCAAAGAATTGTTTGGTCATGCATGGCTTCTCTTTAAGAGGGTGTGCTGTAGATTTGATGGGTTCTGGACACCCGTTTCATTGTCTCATTCACTCACAGAAGTGCACACGCACATACTTTGTCTCACGTTCTTTTGTTCTGGCCACTTAAATTGATATTATCACCTCTCTGCCATATGCTGCATTGTACAGTATGAGTGCAAAACTGGCCAGTCTGCAGTCCAGACTTGTGGCCCATTAAAACCATTTGAAACATAATGAAAGGGAAAATATGACAAAGCGAGCCCTGAACTGTGGAACAGCTGAAAACCTAAGATGGAAAACATTTGGCTTTTGAAAAGAACAGATATTAGTATCTCCAGAGGTATGCCAACGAGTGTTATACATGACATTGTCTCAACTGTTTTGAATATATTGTTGGTAAAAATTATTAACAAGGACCACAGATTTCAAGTGATAAAAATGTGTATATATATTATCTTTCCTTTTTAAAAAAATAATTAGCATCACTGTTCACACCTCTCCTCTTGGCCAGGACAAGCTCTGGTCCTCACATAACCTTGAACTAAATATAGTAAAGGACAAGGATGGATGCTTTATGTCATGTGTATATTTTATGTAGCCTCTAAACATTTTGGAGATGTGGAATTCAGGTGCATATTATATGGTTATGTTACAATTTAATTGTAATTGACCATCGGCGTTTAGGTTTTACAATGTGTTAGAGACATCATGGGTCATGTGTTTAAGATTTAATGTTGGTTGATATTCTTTTGGGTGCTACGCCCATTATCATACTACAATTCTCCCTAATCCAATCTTGTTTTGAAGGATTCAATCAAATCTTCAGCAATTGACTTAAATCTCCCACAAAAATATATCAAACCACCATTCATGCTGTTAAGGAGACACCCTTTTTTCTTTTTTTTTCCCTATCTGCCTCGATGTACCATGCTGTTTGCTTCCACAATCCACTCTTTCACAGAGGTTCATGAGGGTGAGCCTGATGACAGTGAACTAATATACATATACATAATATACTACAATACTTGTCACCAGCTACTTTACATTTACTCCAGCCCAGCAAGCACCTTAACAAATGTTCATGTGAGCTGAAATAATTAATTTGCTCTCTGAAGAAATGTCAAAAACAATTACAAAGTAAGCCCACGATCTTGGGAGTACGGAAGCCGAGAACGGCCGTATTCGTTAATAATATTTTTCTCTCGTTATCTCGTGATAACGACTTATTGATCCCGTTATCTCGAGAAAACGGTGGTCCGGTTTTCTCGTTATAACGAGATAAATAAGTTGTTATCACTAACGAGACAAATAAGCCGTTATCACGAGAAAACGGTGGTCCGGTTTTCTCGTGATAACGAGATAATTTTTTTTCACACTTGTTTGTTTGGAGGGTACACATAACAGTCAACATGGGAACAGGAACTCGTATCATTTCAAAATAATAGCAGGTGAGTGTTTGTATTTGGGACACTGACAGTAACACACAG
>VURO01051013.1:30199-42756 GCA_015108175.1 Pelvicachromis taeniatus | reverse complement strand
ATTCGTTAATAATATTTTTCTCTCGTTATCTCGTGATAACGACTTATTGATCCCGTTATCTCGAGAAAACGGTGGTCCGGTTTTCTCGTTATAACGAGATAAATAAGTTGTTATCACTAACGAGACAAATAAGCCGTTATCACGAGAAAACTAATCATGTTATGTTATTACGAGATGATTAAAACGTTGTTCTCTGGACAAACGTTTGTCAATTAATTGCTGAAAACGGCACATGAAGGAGCGTTGATCACTGATCAACTCATCAGATGATATTTCAGTCGAGGTCTAACACAAGCTGAAATTGCGATGTGTCTGTTAGAGACCATATTGAGACCAGTGCTTAACGTTTTCGTTATCACGAGAAAACGGTGGTCCGGTTTTCTCGTGATAACGAGATAATTTTTTTTCACACTTGTTTGTTTGGAGGGTACACATAACAGTCAACATGGGAACAGGAACTCGTATCATTTCAAAATAATAGCAGGTGAGTGTTTGTATTTGGGACACTGACAGTAACACACAGTGCTGACACGAATCCCAGTGTTTCCAACAACAGTAACGTGGATAAAAGACAGAAAACAGATGTCCTTTCATTAGTTAGCAGTGGACACAAATGATGACAAATGATGGCGGTTGTGGTATTATCCATGTCAGCTGACTCTGTTGCACTGTTCAACGTGTAATAGCAGGGGATAATAGCTTCTCAATTATTCATATTGCCCCTGCACTCTATGGAGAATACTGTCACACCGCCACTATATGTCTTGATCTAATTAGCCAGAGGACAGACGTAGCGAGAGGAAGAGGAAAGGAAAAAAAAAGAAAAAAGGATGGAGCGATGAAAAAGGGTAAGGAGAACAGCAGGAAAGGGAGAGATGCAGGAAAAAGGAGGGTGAAACAAGAATGTTATCAAGAAAGGGAAGGAAAGGAAGGAAAGTCGTGTTTTACCTGGAAGCTTTGTAAACACTCTTCACACACACTTCCTGTGTGATTCCCATTTTATATGGTCGACACATTCGTTTATACGTCTCTGCTTAATATGAAATCAAATGCACATGTTTTAGTTACTTGACTTCTTCCCATGCAATCACTACATTACCTACATTTATGGTCTCTTTATTAGGTACATTTGTTCCTAAACACAGTCATAATACAACTATCAGCTAAGGTGTATTTAGATATACACACATAGTCAAGGTGACCTGCTGATGTTCAAACCGAGCATCAGAAAGGTGATTTAAGTGATTTTGAATGTTTCTTGGTTTTGCTGATCTTCCCCACACATTCATCTCTAAAGAGAACGTTTTTTAAAAAGACAAAGTATCCAATGAGCTGTAGTTCTCTGGGTGAAAATGCCGTGTTGATGTTAGAGGGCCAAGTAGAATGGCCAGACTACATGGAGCTGATGATCTCACACTGGTTTAGTGAACATGGCAATTAATTCACTGTACTTAAGTGGCCTCCACAGCCGCAGGATCTCAATCCAATAAAGCATAATTGTGATGCGGAGGTATGGATGATTTCCATCATGGCCGTGTTTCGACAAATCTGCAGAAAGTGTGTGATTCTAACATGTCATTTTGCACCTGGGTGTTTCCATCATCTTGTTGAATCTACACTGTGAAAAATAAAAATGATAAATGAAGGCAGTTCTGTAGGTAAAAGGGTGTAAAAGGTATAACATGACTGGTGCATAGAGTAGTTTATAATACTAAGTTACTAGTTCACAGTAAACCTGATACTTTTTTTTCCCTTTCAGATGTCACGCAGTGCGCGATTCGTGCTTTAAATAAAAATACAAATAAAAACTGTCACAGATATGAAACATTTGTAATAAAGAATAATGTGAGAGCATAGTGGCTACTTTAATCATTGAGCAGAATATTTACAAGACAATTTGCAGGATTTACTCTGACCCTGCAATGATTTATGCATTTCTTAATGAAAATTCATA
Organism: Pelvicachromis taeniatus; assembly: GCA_015108175.1. Lineage (NCBI taxonomy): Eukaryota > Metazoa > Chordata > Actinopteri > Cichliformes > Cichlidae > Pelvicachromis > Pelvicachromis taeniatus. The sequence continues at coordinate 40,802 of VURO01051013.1, read as the reverse complement.
TTTATTTATAAGGCACAACTATGCATAATATAAAGAAAATGCAAATTGACTTACTGCACCAAAACTCTGACACAGACTCTGCTTTCAACTAAACAACAGTATATGAACAGCAAATACATGGAAAACAAGCTTTTGTTGTTAATTTGAGTTTGTTACGTCCCCCCCCCCAGGGCCCCGGCTAGGGCCGTAACAGAGTTAAATAAAGCAGCCAGACAAAACACAACATTTAACCCAGTGCACCTCACCTCACTTGTTCCAGTGAGACAGTTCGGATCTGCCATGGACGCTACTAAGACTGCTGAAGGTGGTCTGTGGCTTAAAGCAACACAATTCTAGGTGCGGATCCATAAAAGCAGATTGAGATCATTTGGCAAGTCAACACATTGAACTCTCATGTTTCTCATACCAGTCCTCACCAAGTTTTACATCATTAAAAGACGACGTTATTATACTGATGCCCAAAGCAGATCCTTACGTTTGCATACTTCCTCTGTGAGCTATATAAACTCAGGAGCCGTTGTAAGGAGGTAATAAGTGTTATTCACTTAAGCTGTCAGTGGTTTTAATCATATAAATGATAAAATAAGGGAACAGGGTGTGTCGTGACCGATAATTACACACTTTAGATGCTCTGGTGTACAGTGTGTGATGATTAGCAGTCACAGCTTGTATAATAAAGGGGGGGGAAAAGAGATGAAACACAAATAAAAACAAATGATACTATTTAAACGCATGCATAAAGGAAGCAGTGGCTGGACAGAACTCGCAACTCCAAAAATCTACTGCCTTTAAAAGCAGCTAATAAAAAAGAATCTCCTGCGTTGCACAGCGTCTCCTCTCCGCTGCTGAGATGAAATGTAATTCAGGAATATTAAGCATTAGTTATTCTTATGGCCCTCTTGAATTGTCTTTCTTTCTAACTTTACAAAAATCCAAATAAGATTCTATTCTATTCTATTCTATTCTATTCCAAGCCCTCAGTCCCTGTTGATAAATGAAGTGGCCAGTCAGGTTATGCTAATTGATGTCTCCTCCTTTGCTTCCTTCCTCTTTTCTCCAAAGTTCAATTACATTCATCCACCGCCATCCATCACTGGAATGAAGCTCGCTGTGGGGCAAAATTAAATGTGCCAATTTCAATTAGCCAGCGCGAGGCAGTGCAAGGGACAGAGGTGACTGTGGTGGAAATTGGTTAGTCGAGGGGGTTTCAAAAATAGGGGTGGGGGTGGGAGGAAAGGGCGGGGGCATTGTGTGGTGTTTGGGAAGCAGAACAGTGAAAAGATGTGACTTTTGTGCTTAATTCAAACTTCAACTGGTTTCAGGTCCCTCTTAAAAGCTGTAATAAATTACTTTGGAAGTATCCTATTAGCCAATATCAGAAAGCAATACCTGCGTTGCTTTGCGGGTATAGTTTTTGTCTTTTAAGTTTTATTACATGTAACATTTTTGTGAATTATGGTTCCCATAGGTGACCGGAAGCAGGATATTGTATGATTTTAGGTGAGTCTGCAATGTCTCTGGCCATCTTTTGTTTTGTTTTTAAATTCACTGTATAAATAAAATGCTTAGAAAAAACAGTTCAGAAAATATTAAAGTTGACATTTGTTTAAACTTTTTGCCAGTAAAAGCGTAATGGAAAAAATATCCTTGTGGTCTTGTGTAGATGTAGCACTTCTAAAGTGTGTCGTGGTTCCAGGGGGGGGAGACTCTGTTGGACGCTTCAGGGCCATTAATGCAATAAAAGAGTTGATGAGATGAAATGTGAGGATCGAAATTATTTGGGAGGGGTTAAAAAAAAAAAGAAGCTTGAGCAACCCAGAGATGAAAACAACAAAGCAAAGCTGAAGGGAGGAAATTATGGAAATGATTGCGGTGAAGAATCAAACTCTTTTCCATAAGGTTTCCTCTGCTAACAGATCATCTCAAGTGTTGTTAGGGATGCCAAACCAACATTACGTGGCTGGCCCACATCTGTGAATGCTTGTGAATCCATCCTAAAATATTTAGAAAATGTTGCTGTGGTGATTTCAAAAGCTGATACATGGAGGTCAAACGTATTTCCTGTCGTGGAGTTTCACATGGACCTCAGTGTTTTCAGTCGTCTGTGCACAGGAATGTATTCCAGCATGACAGATGCATGCCAAAGAACATTCTCAGAAAATCTAAGTAGCATATTAACAAGCAAATAATAAATCAGTCATCCCTTTTTAACTGCAGGTTTTTGGATTGAATGATACAGATGTTCAAAAACCTTATAGGGCATTATTAAAATAACGTGTTCGTCTTCACACTGCTCCGTGTTCAGTGTGCCACGTGCAATGATGATTCAATTCTGTATTAATGCAAGACGAAACAAATCGAATTGTTGCTAAATTAGCGTAATCCCCTAAGATTATGTAAAGGGAAAAATACAAAGCAGCTCAGCAGTTGGTTATTTTCTTTAACGCTGATTATGTACTGATTATATACTCTGCTCACAGATTGAAAGGTGGGCAGCTGCTCCAAAGATCCCATCCCAAACTGAAATAAAGCCGCCTTCACCTCGACTTTATGGGCATTGTCAAGACTGCTTGTTTAATAAGCAGCAAGCCAAAGACGTTTCTTTGTTAGCAGCTTGTTATTAAAGCCGTAGCGGCATGACGACAACAATCAAAGGAGTTTCTTTGTGTTGCTGTTCAAGCGCCTCTCACATGATAACTAGAACTCTTTGGGCACCAGACAGGAACGGCTGATAAATAATCTCCACTTTACTGAGTACTGGCAGACAGCAAGGCGAAGGAGAAATAATAATTTGCCCCCCCCCCCCCTTCTTCTCTCAGTATCCTCAGCAATGGGCCTGGTTTAGCCATAACCCCCGTCCTCCCTCCCTCCCTCCGGCTGAAACAGGCTGATACTTTACAGAGAAGTGATTTCAAACTTTTAAACGGTTTCTCTGTGACTTGTATATCCTCTAATTGTTATTCATAGCTCTGTCAGGAGAGGAGGAGGAGAGGAAGAGGAGAGAATGAGAAGAGGAGAGGGGAAATGTTGAGGACAGACGATGAAGGAGAGGGAACAGGATGAGAGAGAGGGGAGAGGAAAGGAGGGTGGATGGGCTAACAGTAGAGATGAAAAAGGAGAAAATGAGAAGAGGAGAAATTAAAATGGAAATAGGAAAATTAGGGAAATTACAGAAAAATAAAGTAACAGGGAAAAAAGGAATAAAGACTCAAAAAAAAAAGAAAAGAAATTAGGTGAATTGATACCGTCTCCGTCCTCAGTTTCCTCATATTTTTTAAATTATTAGTCTCTGTTGGGCTGCCTTAATTTTGTAAACTAACTGCAAAAATGTTTTTTTACCTGTTTGCTTCTGTGAGAAGCGAGCGAGTAAAAATCACTTTGTACTTTTTGCTTGTGTAGCAGATTTCAGCAGGCATCCACGTTTCACAAGTGGGAGTAACATGTAGCACAGATACTCCAAAGATTTTGTTATCGTTTGTACTGCACTGTGCAAAAGTCTTGAGCCACTAGTCACTTCTGAATATTTTTCTTGGGTTCCTCGCTTTATTGAAGCATGTGCAAATATATATGGAGTTTAGAAGCTTTCTTGCTTCTATGCTGACACACCAAACCTCTGCCTTTTTGTTCTGTTGTCTGTCAAGATGTTGAGGTCCAGGCTCTGATGATGTGTAACTGATTGTCACACATGCGGCTCAAAATGTGACGGCATCTTTCTGCGTTTGTAATTCCATTCATTTTGGTGTGATAAGGTCGTGTGTCAGGTCTTTGATGGATTCTTAAAGACATGTTTTTCAGATATAGTTCAGTTCAAGTTTGTTTTTTTTTTTAGCTCTACCATTCCTTTTATAAGGACACACCAAATGCCATACTGACATTTGGCAGGTCTTCAGCTAACAGCTCATTAGGGTCACTTTGTCGAATTATTTTGTAGAAATACTGAAATAAAATGGAGCAAATTGTGTGTTTTTATGACAGGCGCGTAAAAATGCCAATTTAAATTGTTTCTTTGCTAAGTTGTCTGTTTTGCTCAGATACAAGGACTGGGTGACAGGCAGACTCTGAAAGACAGTTAGAAATCCACATTATACATTGTAAGAAATTGTGGTTTCCTGGAAACAAAATTCAAGGAAATGAGGGGTAGCTCAAGACTCGAGATAAACGGGAAAATACAGTTTTGCACAGTGCAATTTGATATTTATGCCAGATGTTACAGTGGAAATGAATCAGAGCTCTCAAAGGGCATTGGGAAATCTATTATCAAACAGTGCAAGCTAAACAGTGCCTATCGTGTTCCCAGAGGCAGCGCTAAATAGTTTTTCTGTGTCTTAAGGTCCTTGACTGAAATGATAGATAACTGTTAAACAGCAGTAGGTAATTTCCATACGTGACCTGCTTTCAAAGTCACTGTGAAAGCTAAAAGAGCAAAGTCAGACAGTCGGTGCACTGGAAAATCTGAATGGTAGTCCTTGACCTTTCTGTATATATATTTTTTTTATTTACTCACCCTTCTAAAAGCTCTTTGTAAACCCAGTGTCAATCATATCTGCAACACCAAAAGCCCATCAGTGACCATTTCTTCTTCTTCCTTTGCTGTCAAAAAGCAAAGCAACAGAAACAAAGTACAGAACACTTTTTGGTATTTCATGTTTTTTGTTTTTTAACCTGTGTATACAGGGTTAATCTTATTTGTTAAAGTGCAATTTTAGATTGTAACAGTTTATTTTCATGTTAAAATATCCTTAGTATTTAAAAGTATCTAACTTGCCTCTGTCTCATTTCATTGTACCTGAAGGAAAACGGGAATATCTGGGCCATATGACAGGGAATTTGGCTGAGCACAGAGAGCTGTGAAAAAGTGACTCTAAAGCAAACCATAACTGACTTATTAATGCTGTGTCACACATAAAGCAGTCCTCTGTCATTTACCCCATTCTGACCAGTTTTTATTCATTCTGCAGGTTTTATGACAAATCAATTAGGAATGTCTTAACTGCAGGTACTCTGTGCCTGAAGGTTCAATTATGGATGTCAGTGTAGCCTGTCACACCACAACCTCCAGAGACATTGTGTGTTCTCAATTAATCTCTCCAACTGAATGCGTTTCTCTTACTTTTACTGGATATAATGTGCAGAACTAAGGTGATTTATAGGTTACGTTTTTGCGTGTTGTCGTCGTCGCCTTCTTCTTCAGCTGGCCCTTTTAGGGGTCGCCACATGCCTAGCATTCTCTTCGGTCACATCAGCCTTCTGCATGTCCTCTTTTACTACAGCCATTAATCTTCACTTTGGTCTTCCTCTGCCTGGCAGCTCCACATTTATGTGTCATTGCAAGAGATTAATAAAGCAGCTTTGCTAAATTCTCACAGCGCCATCAAAAATCAGGTAAAACGTGACTTGTTCAGAAATTAGCAAAGAGCCATGAGTGAAGAGTATCAACTTGAGTGATCATCTTACATGTAAGTAAGGAAGCACAGCTGTTGTCTTGAACTGACTGTACTTTGGGGGCAATTTTGTCTCACCACCTGGTGGTTATAAAATCTGGATTTTAGTACTGCAGGGGCAGCACCTTTTTATGTCTATGAAAATGTAAATAATAAATGTTTATTACTAAAAAAAAAAAATGAATAAGAACTTCATGGAAAAATTGGTTTCTTGAAATACATATTTTATAGGAGTACAAACTTTATTAAGAAACAAAAAGATGTAGACAGTTGTCAAGTGAAAAGGAAATAGAATGGAGTGATGGAATGGATATGCTGTTCTGGCATGACAGCATATCTACTATTTGTATGCACTCTAAATATACACCACATATAAATAGTATATAACACTTCAACCACTTCATAGATTGAAGCCTGAGCCTGTTAATGTTAGAGGTTGTTCTTTCCCTGTAGAGGACGAGTTGAGTAAAGTGAGGAATGAACAGGATAATGACTACATGACTGTGCACGAAAGTTTATTTTTGAAAGACCTCTACCTTTTAAACATCCCGGAGTTTTAGGTTACCAGTAATTAGTCTGTAAAACCCTGGCCAAAAGGGAGAACCTCATGAATGAAGACGCATAATTGGACAATTCCTCCTTTGTGAGGTGAAAAAAGTGCATTGAGCAGATTTTTACTGGCTGTTAATTGTGTGTTAATAACAAAAAAAAATCCATATAAGGCTACGTCCACACGTACCCGGGTATTTTTGAAAACGGAGATTTTTCTATGCGTTTGCATCTTCCGTCCACACGTAAAACGGCGTTTTCAATCACTGAAAACTGAGATTTTTTAAAACGCCGGTCATGGTGGATATTTTCGTAAACTCAGTTTACGAGTTTACGTGTAGACGGGGAAAACGGAGAAAACGCCACGTCAAATGTGTGCGCCTTTTTTGATGTCACGCTGTGCGCTACGTTATTTTGTTTTGGTCCGATGAATTTGCTACAATGGCGGACTTAGAGAAAATAATGTTACTGTTAATTTTACTATCTGCAGTGTTCACAGGCTTACACACACACACACACACACACACACACACACACACACACACACACACACACACACACACACACACACACAGTTACTTTCCCTTCCATTTTTCATTTTCTGCTTCTATGCGCCGTTTCCGTTTACTATTTCCTGCCCAGGCTTCTAGACTTCTGATTGGCCAACATTTCTACACGGTTAGAATTATATCGCCACCTGTTGCTTTGGTGTGTTCCTGACAGCATTTTCCTTCATTTTGGGGTTTACGTGTGGGATTTAAAAAAAAAGAAAAAGAAAATGGAAAATCTCAGTTTTCAAAAATACCCAGGTACGTGTGGACGTAGCCTAAATATTGGGTGGATTTCCTGTCAAAACAGCAAACCCAGAAAGGTTGATGGTAACAACTGGAAACGAGGAAAAGAAACAAGACAGAGAGGAAAATGACAACTAGCCTAAGACTTATAGTTAAGTTCATAGGTGTATAAATTCTCCCTGTTGGACACGAGTGTCGTGTCGTGTTGTGTTTTACTCTTTTACTGACTTCTTTGGCTGGCATAATACAAGTTACAACATGGTACAATAAAACTGGTGGCTGATTTGAGCAGCAACAGTCATTACAGTTTTGCTTTTTAGCTGTACTGTTTGGCATTGTGGCGTGCAGTGTCCCTGGTTATCAATAAACCTTCATTAAATTATTTTACCATCTGGATGACGGATTAAAATTACCGGTGTGCACAGGCAAAACCAAATTACTAGCCTCCCTTGATAATACTAATATTAAGAGAGACTTCCAGTCTGCATTTATGTGTAACCATTAGAACTAAAACAACTCCAAGGTCTACAGGTGAAGTCGATGTTATGAAGGCAGATACGGTGAATATGACTTAAAAGCATCATAATGAATAAGAACAAGGAGGCACTTTGTGGTTCTGGCATCAGATGGAAGGAGGCGACACAAAAGACAAACTAAAACAGCGCCAATAATGATGCAGTGTCTTTCTTTCCATGTGACTGCCTGGCTCGCTGGTTGTCACCCTCTTCTTTAATCTGTTTAGTATCTAATTGTGAGTAATGACGCTATTGGCTGATATGGCATGTAGCTCAGCCAGACCCTCTGTGCCCAGTCTGCATATCCAAGCCATCTGTGAGCCACACACAGACAAAACCGAGGCCATATTACTACACACACCATCACCACTGGCACATACACACATCAGCGAAACAATCTTGGTTTAACGCACACACACACACACACACACACACACACACACACACACACACACACACACACACACACACACACACACACACACACACACACACACACCATAGCAACTGTCAGCTTTAGCACATTGGCTAACCAGTGGATTCATAACACACCAAATTAGCTTTAGATTTGCAATGAAAAATCAGTTCATTAAAAATGCATTATATTGTTCTGTGTGTGTGTGTGGGTGTGTGTGTGGTCATGATGATGGTGACGGGGGGGTGTTAATCTAGGTTTTTTCTCCCTCCATTTACATTCCCCTCCCCTTCTCGGCTCCTGCCTTCTCGACATTTCAGGTTCCAGCATGATGACACGTCAAATGGCTGCGAGTCTTCGTTTATATCAGAATTAGCGTCATATGTAGCCATAATTATGCAGAGGTATCCTTTCAGCCTGTTCAAACACTGAATGCAATAATTTGTCCAGTTGCTGATCAGAAGGATTTGGGTACAAACAGCTAGTCACCCACAAGAGTTGGTCCAATCAGGATGCTTAGAATTTGGCAAATTAAACAACAAAGGTCCAATTGTTCCAGTCAGATAAGGGACATCACAGAGCGCTAACAAAAAAACCCCAAAACAAAATAAAATACCAGCGTTTTCAATTTTAAAGGTGTATCTGACAGCAGATACACTTTTAGTATGTTGGTGTAAACTGCAGAGATCATTGGTGCGTGCCCTCTTTTTGCCAAAATGGCATTGGCAGTATGTGTTCAAGTCTGTGTCCGAGCTTTCTTCTCTCATTTTGGCTTGCTTTCAGACAGACGTACCAAGACTTGCTTATCACAATGCAAACAGGGTTTTTGCATGTATTGTTCTGGCAATCCAATAACAGTGTAAGGTGAAAGGGGGGGACATTAAAAAAAATAAAAAAATATGACCTGTCACCTCATCCATGCTGGTGTGATGAGATGATGGTCAAAGTTAAAGGGAAAATGTAACTGCAGACTAGAAAACAGACAGCTGTTTCCTTAGGAGACAGGAAGGTAATTTGTGAGCTGAGTTATGTGAGAAAAAGACGAGGAACGCAAGATCTGCAAGGTCTCTGCATAACTATTGTTATCTTTGTGCCGGTGACAGTGGGAGACAAGGGCAGAACATTGCCCAGAGTTGCAAATAAAGTGCTGCACGCTGAGCTGTTACATCATAAGAAAAACAAATCTTCATTTGAATGGTTCACGCAGGTCCAGTGGTTCACAAATCCAAAGTATAGTTGGACATGCACTTGTAGGCAAGCACGATGTCAAGACATTTCATAAAAGAAATTCCATATCTGTATATAGATGCACACATATACACAAATTGAAATTGAAGCTTTAATGTATCAGAAATTGTAAGAGGAGATCCAGAGATGAGGAAAAGGTGGTCGCACTAGAGTCCAAGCAGACTTGTTTCTCTGTCTTGGGCTGTTGGCTTTTCGGCAACGAAGTGTGGGGGATCCGAGAAAGAGAGATGATGATTATGGAAATGAGCGAGCTCTCTTTCTGAAAGATTAAACAGGCCACTGATTGCTTTTACATAACCTTCATTCACAGACACACAGGCTTGCCCTGTCACTCTCCCTCTCACACACACAGACAAACACACACACACACATTTTCAGCCTTTCTCGGTGCATTGTGTGTTGTCTCTCCTGTGTAAAAGTGCCCTCTTTCCAACCTCTCCTTTGTTGTATCGTGCTTTAGACACACAACAAAACACTGCCATATACACACACACACATCACTGGACAGCTGCAGATTGAGTCATCAGACCCCAGAGGTCAATACTGCTCCATAAGAGAGCCTGCTGTCAATTCTCTGTGTGCAGAATTTTGCACGGGTGTAATGCTGTTGTTTCTGTAGTGTCCCCTAGAGAGGATACGTGTTTTTGTAGGCCCGCTCAGAAGTTACCATCACCCTGGTGCCAATCATTGGAACTTTTCCAGACTTTTGTGTCATTGGGGGGAAAAAAATTGTTCCGAGAAATGAGTTGGTGATATTTACACAATTTGTTCAGCAAGATCATTTTCATTTGGATTGAAATCTGTACAGATAAAATGCTAACTTTAGGCTATAAATCAACTATACTTAACTTATATGACTTCAAGATCACTTCAGCAAAGCTCATGTATTTGCCGTGATGACGCTTAATATCCTCAACAGCCTCTTTAGTCTCATTTAGTCATTGTTAGCAATCAACTTCTCTGGGACACATAATAGCTTCAATGTTCCCGAGTCGGTACGTACGTACATTTAATGTAAAGTGAAATAGTGGCAGGGCTTGTTCATTAGTCTGTACAGCAAACCTGACAGGGTCAGGGCCCGATTCTAATAAAATAATGGATGGTGTCCTGCAGGATCTCTGCCCAGACCTGGACCACGGCATCACTGAACTCCTGGACAGACTGAGGTGCAACTTGGTAACATAATGTCCCAGATACATGCTATTGGATTTAAGTTAGGTGGCTGTGGGGGTCGGGTAATGGTATTCCTTCAATTCCTTCATGTTCCAGGAACTGCCTGCGTACTTCATCCCAATGTCTAATGGCAGGCAGTGTGCTGATGCCTAGCCTGCACTGGTCTGTGCGTCCCTTCATGGATATACCTCACAAGAGTATCACCAAACCGGTCATGCTGAATTATGTTACAGGCTGCATAACCTTCTCCATGGCTTGTCTAGACCCTTTTAAGTCTGTCACATGAGCTCTGGGTCAACCTGCTCTCATGTGTAAAAGCACAGGGTACCAATGGTGGACCTGCCAATTCTGGTATTTTTTATATATATATATATATATATATATATATATATATATATATATATATATATATATATATATATATATATATATGTATATATATATGTATATATATATGTGTGTATATAT
>VURO01051013.1:0-25954 GCA_015108175.1 Pelvicachromis taeniatus | reverse complement strand
TTGAAATTCAATCCATAAAAATCACGAGCAGAATGTGTGACCCAGAAATGAACCTATTGCTAACAATGCAGCAGTCTTATTACGACTCCAAGGGACCAAATAGCCTAGAATCTGTGTAAGTGGGATTGAGGAGATTATGGGATTGTTATTGTAGAAGAACTGTGTGTGTGTGTGTGTGTTTGTGAGCGAGCGAGCGTGCGTCTCAATCTGCATGTGTATTCAGATCTCTGTGTATTCTAATCCATGTGTGTACTGTGATCTGTGTATGTGTAGTCAGATTTGTAAATGTGTGAATAAATCTGTAAATCCGTAAAGAGATTTGTGAACGTGTACAGGAATGTGCAAATGTGTGTATAATCAGATTTATAAATGTGTAAATAAATCTGTAAGTGTGCATAGATAGTAATGGCTGAAAAGTCTTAAAGTTTTGCTCAAAGTCAGTCATTAACTGGCTGACTTTCTACACATAACTTTGCTACACTACTTCTGTAGCAGACCCAGCAGGCTCAGCTGGACAGACCACGGTTGATTTATAAATATTGGAGATAAAGCATTTGAATTTCAGGAGTGGGGCCACGCCTCCAAACACGCCCCCTTCCGGTTCTTATCAATATATGATCCCCCAGTTCTACAAGCTGTTTGGTCTCGTTTTCGTGCCCCACCCCCTCCCTTTTTTCATTTGATGAAGGTGGCAACCGCTACTTGTTGTGGAGAACACAGTCAGTATTGTTGGCAGTCAGGTATTACATGAAAACATGTTCCTTGGTACCATGGTTACAACTTTTCTACCTTCTAGGCGTTTAGATCTCGGAGGCTTGGGACGTGTGAGGAATTTCCTGCTGAGTATAACTACAAGGTTGCTTAAACATTACACAAGATTTGATTTGATTACACAACATTTCAGTTAATTTAATTAATGCTGGTGTCGTTACTACCTGTAGCACAGGCTTTGATTTTATACGGTGATGCCTAATCTTAAAAATGTTCAAAGTCTAATCTTTTAAGACCAAGACTATGCTGAGAAACTGGGATCCCGGTGTTGTGGTTAGCATGAATTCCACTGAATTGATTTTCTCATATGTGCAGTTCCTGTACATATAAGAATAAGTATTAATGTTTAAAAAAACAAAAAAACGGTGCAGTGCTTTAAATGGACTCAGAAATGTGCTGTCATTTTCTATTTCTGTCTGACTTTTTATGTCATGATGCTCCAACACTGCTTGTGTAGCTGTTGATTATGACAGTTAATGTGACAGTGGGCCCCTGGAAATAACGTTTCCATGATTATTTATTACCAAATCCTTTCAGGTTTGCATAAAATCACTTCTGTAGCTGGAGCACTAAAGGCCATTTTCACAGCATTGATTTCAGCTTGTCACAGTAGGATACTTGCGAAAGAATACACGATTGAGACATGTTCTTTTAAATCACTTAGTGGTTCTTGCATATGATCTGCTGTGTTTTACATGACTATAGCCTGTTATGCTGTGCAAAAGTGCATTGGGACTTCTTTTAAGCAGTGTTATTTTGTTGTGAAGCACTTTGTGATGCTCGTCTTGAAAGGTTTTATGTATACCGTATATCTGTTAGTAGTGGTCTGTCTCTTATTGACGCCCGTTTCTAATAAACGGGTTAGGGTTATAAACATATCACGACAAATAGACGCCGGTCTCCTTATAAGCAGCGGTCTCCAGTAAACGCCGATCTCCAATGACCCACCGCCTTTTCCGTACACTACTACTCTTTTCATACCATCTGGGTTACCGCCGTCGTGCAGTAAATCATACTGCAAATACCTTTTCGTGTCAAAAATGCTTTGTCGTCGGATGCTATCGAGGAAGGACGTCAAAATGTCCATTCCGTCTGAGAAGGGAATAAGAGCCGGTCTGTAACAACCGCTGGTCTCTTTAAAACGCCGGGCTGGCCGAATATTTTTTGAATAAACGCTGGGGCTACTATTGGAAGATATATGGTATATAATTTTATTTACTTATTCACTTTACATTTTGGCACACCATGTCTAATCAGAGTTCTCACTCTACCTGATACAACTCATCATTAGGAGTTGATCTGTTGACAGCTCAGCACCTAGAGTCATAGGTCTTGTGATGGAATTACAAAGTCAACCTTTGGTCCAGGGTGCCCTGGTACCAAATGTACCAAATGCACAATTTTATGCTTGAAAATTTTCTTTTTTTTTTGTGGACAATCTGTAAATAGCACAGCCCAGTAATAGAGTAACACGTGGGCATTGAAATTCCCAAGTTAGGACAAAAAGGCTAAGAAGTCTAAGCTGCTGTTGGCCCATAAGCAGTCCCCCGCTAGCACCAGTTGGGCATAGGTAACCAGGGGCAAATTGCCAACATAGTTCCTAGAGAATCCCTTTCACCATGGTAAAGTTTTGTTTTTTTTTAAATGAGGGGGAGTAAGGTTTGGTTGTTGGACCGGTGTTTCAGTATCAATGAAAGTTTATGCTGAACGACTATTCAAACAGTTTAACTGAATATGTAGAAGCTGTCTTAATTATCAGGGAACTGGTGGCCTCCCTAAATAACTAACTAAATTAGCATTTCACTTATTACCTTACTGACTGGCTGATGGGTCAATTTTACATGTGAATGGTTGCTTACTGTGTGCCTGTTTTCAGTGCATTCAAGGACATCCAGCTGATAGAAAACATTCCCCATGCACCTAACCAACTTACAGACGCCCTGGCAAACTGAATGAATAACTACATTACTGACTGGCTGCGTGACTGGTTAATTAACTTACTGTCTGTCTGTTTGTAGTGTACCCAAGGACATCCATCCAGCTTGTACACAAACTATTTCACTCACAGACATCTCTCCTCTCTGGAGTGACGGGAAGAATATTTCCCTGTTTACTCAAGTGCCACTTCATGATTAAAAACTAATCAGGCTTCAGCCAGGCTGGGATCCCCCTACACACTGACACAGAATGAACTGTAATTATCTTAACTGTGGAGTAAGAAGTGAGAGGCAGAGAGACATGGATAGAAAGAGAAGGGGGATGAAAGAGAATAAAGAAGGGGATAGGAACATAACTGTGAGGAGAAGGTGAGCGGTCTGAGCCAAAATAGTAGAGAAACTGAGATAAAGCAGGGGTTGTGTCAGACGCCAGAAGTTCTTAAAAGCAAGATAAATGGACGCAAACAGAAGGGAAAGGGTAGAAGTGTGTAACGCCTAAAATTAAAGACTGTTAATTATTGTGATAACACATATCTTCTCACCTTAGCTCCAGCGTTTAGCCACACTGTGTTAATCTTGTGCGAGAATGAACTTTATGTTTTGGTTAAGCTCCAGATTGAAACTCGGCTCAAACATGTTTCCATCAGATATTTTTTAAAATTACACATGTAGGTCAAAAGCTCAACTAAGAAGTTTAATGGTAAATGGGATGAAAGGGGAAAAGATTAGTTGAAAGCCTGTGAACCAGGACTACCACATTGAACGATTTGCAGTTATTTTTTTTTTCCACCCTTCTGTCGCTGAAGCTGCTGAATCATCCTTTTTGTTGTTTCTTCCCACAGTGTTCAAATGAGCAGGGTATTACAACACAAGGCCTGCTGTGCGAAGACAAACTAAACAAGGATAACCACTTGAAATCAAAATGTGAAACATTTTTACACAAGTTATTCATCCCTTTGTTGCTTGTTTTTATTCCTAGGGGTGTTACAGTAACTGTGTATTTACCATAACTCTAATGCTGGTATTCATAAGCGAAATGTGTCGGTCGAGTCAATCGTGCACACAGTGTGAAATTTTACATAACTGTCGTTTTTAGCTCATCCAGCCATTGGACCGATGAGCTAATGCCATTAAGAGGCAGCTGATGTCTATATGATTGCAATATACAAGAATTGTGACTCCTACTATATTGATCAAAATTTAATTAAACTTACAAACAACAATTACCTTCACCCCAAACGTGCTGAAGGTCACATTTGTCTTTCTCACTGATTTTAAAGCTCATTTGTTTGTGCGATACAGCAAAGTCGTTATAAGAAAACATCAATTTTCTTTTGTACTTCACACATTCTTTTAACCTGTGAATTGTGATTGGGAGTCAGATGATTTACCAAATCAATTACATTCTGTTCTGTTGTTGTATACAACACCATTTTGCACTTTATGCATATGTATTTAGAAGTATTTGCCTATTTTATAGACATTATGACATCTTTAGTATGATATTTAAAAAAAAATTTTTTTTTTTGGTGAAAAGTAATGTAATGTACAAATCTGATACATGTCACATTTAGTCCTGTCCATGTAAAGAAGTTGGAGTAACAAAATGTAGTAATTAAAAATCAATAGATAGTACTCAAGTACCAGCATTTCAGAACAAACCAAAATAGCCTTATTGGCTCTTTGCACCTTCTCCTCTCCCGACTTTCATGTCTCATTTACAGCTAACTAGGTTGTATAGATAATAGATTGCCATTAAATAAATAAATATTTAAAAAGCAGCAGAAAAAAGCACGCTGCAAGAAATGAAATTCTAGGATTATAAAATATGTTGAATGGATTCTATCTTATAAAAGTGCGGCTGGCCAACATTTTCACAGGAAGAGACTCGTATCCAATAATGTACACAAGTTGCTGGACAGTCTATAAAAACACAGGGCAGAGCCTTGGAGGATATTAGCAATCTTTATATCGTAAAGATAACGTATTTAACTGCAATCACTCACTCTGCTTTGACTGCTGCTTCTGTCTTTTGCCCAATATGTGTGGCTATGCAATTCTGCTAGCGGAGCTTCAATGTCTATTGGCCATTCTTTAGTACATCAGCATAGTGAAAACAAGGGTTAATGTCAGCATGTTAAGTTGTCACAGTCTAGGACTTCACAGATAAAAGCAAACGTCTGCTGGACTTCCAGGTTTGTCAAAGCAATATCTCAAGAATTAAGCAACCCAAGATTTGGAAATTAATTTAAAAATTTCATATAATTTTTTTTGTGCATCCACTAAAAATCTGAGATGAGTTTGAATCTTAGTGACCTCGACCTCAAGGTCAAGCGCAGTTCTCCTAATCATCAACATCATCATCACCATTGTTTCCTTTTCTTCTTCTTCTTAAAAAAAAAAATCTACATTGATGTGAAGCTTTCAGGATCTTCGACTTTCTTGATGGTATCATGAATGTGACCTCACCAGTAGATGATAGGAAATGGAAAAAACAAAACGCTATACTTTCAGTGTTAAAGCTAGGTAAAATGTTTTAGAGCACTTAATTTATTACAATATAGAAATGCCCCTTTATGTCTCTTTTTTTTAAAAGAGCTAAATTCTGCAGTTGTTTCTGAAATATGTTTGTTTTAAAAACCGGACATACTGCACACATACTACTCATATAAATACTTAAAAAAAAGAAAAGAAAGCCTCCATGATCGTTTACATTTATTTGTGTATGAAGCTACAATGATCTGCTGTTCTTTTTGCGGTTGTTTAACCTTCTAACATATCTGATTACATGCTCCACAGAGGGCACATTTAGCTCATTTGCTATTCTTTCTTGCTTTAACCAGCCAAACTTGTGTTCGAGTTTGTCTCTCTTCTGGAAAAAGAGTGGAGCCAGGCGCCTTTATACATGTGCCTCCCTTTGTTGCCCCCAGCTCAGTATTCATCAGTTTTAACGAATCAATATTTTTAGTATTTTTCTGCAAAATATGAGAACATCTCTTATTGGTTTTCTAAATGTGAATGCTTTCTCTTTGCCTGGTCTAAACAGCTATCAATAACAAAACTGCATCTGCAACAACTAAGGTCATTTGTGCACCAGCCCTCTCATTCTCTGATCTATTTCCTTGCTTTTAATTCTCGTCTTCCTTTGTGTCATCCTTGAGCCTCTCCCTGTTTTCACAGTATGCCCTCTCCATTGTTGCTCATCCAAAGTGCTGCCTGACCTTTCCCAGTGGTGCTCCCTTTGGAGCTGGCGAATGAATTCTCTTTCTGTGTTTGTCTGTATATTTAGTGTGTATGTGTTTGCGCGTGTGCTTGCCATTTGTTTTTGATTGTGAATGAATACTGTACTATCTTTCCGAAGGTTTTGTTTGATTTAGAATAAAGTTCATCTTGTAATTTATGTTTCCTATCAGAGTAATCTGTCGATCTGTCCTGCACCATCACATGTAGTTTTAAAAGATCAAGGGCCAGATTTGCCGTCTGCGTGCACGCAAAATTTGAAATAAAAAGTTGTCACACTCATCTTTGCTGAGAAGAATGCACATGTGTTTGTTATGAAGGCGAGTTTTTAAATGAAACATGCAAATTAGATATATTTTTTTTAAGGTTGGTGGTAACACTGTTGCACAGTGTGTGCTAAAGCATGTAATTTTGTGCTTTGTTCTTCTTTTTTATTTTTGTTCTTGCTCCAGGAATGATCACAGCTACAACAATGTGCACAGTGTGCATGTGCGGTGGTAACAGTAACTTCATTACATTGTACACTGGTCGTGATAAAACCCTAAGTGTTTACCTTTCTTTGGAAAAATACCGAGCTATCAGAGTTACCCAGAGAATAGCCCCTCCCGGACGATGTCCCTCATTGTCCAAATGAAGACTTTGCTTTGTATCAAAACATATCTGTTCCTTTCAGTGGCGTCACATTGATCTGTATTGCCATGCATGCAAAACTGTAATGCACTATGTTGTTTTGATTAGTAGTTTGCTCGTTCCTTGGTCAGGTCATTTTTGACACGCTAATCAGGGGCGCTCTTGGTTGTCTGCAGTGGTTGTTTTTGAAATGAGCTGACTGTGTCTGTGTTTATGAATTAGTGCATTGTTAGCAAGTCCCATGACAGAACTTTACGCTCCCATTGGTGCATTTGGGACTTACTGCTTATTTGCTCTGATTAATAGTTCTGACCTTAATCTGGCAAAGGCCAGAATGCACTGCTTGAAGTTTTAAGATAGGGTTCAGTAACCAATGGGTGATACTAATCAATTCCTGATAATAATAAATGAGGTCCAAGTGTTGGGCTCCAAGCAGCATTGTGCCTCAGTGCATTGTTAGGATGTTGCTATCATGTTATTATTCTCAAGTCATTAAGTTAAAATAACACA
The DNA here is from genome assembly GCA_015108175.1 of Pelvicachromis taeniatus. Classification (NCBI taxonomy): domain Eukaryota; kingdom Metazoa; phylum Chordata; class Actinopteri; order Cichliformes; family Cichlidae; genus Pelvicachromis; species Pelvicachromis taeniatus. The sequence goes on along the minus strand of VURO01051013.1, from coordinate 18,866 downwards.
AGAACTTATGTTTGTGGCAGTGTGTTTTTCAGATCTGTGGTTTAGTATCCAATCCTTTATCAGTATCAGCTACATCTATTTGTAGGTCATTGGCAAAAGTTGAGCCAGCATCAGGTCTTTATTTGGATTTTACTGAAATACAACTTATGTTGGTCTGAAGATATGTTTGTAATATAATGAGTAGCTTACAATTATGACTTTTTTAAAGCATAAAAATAATGAGAATTGTGCATTTGATTCAAACTGGGTCCACATATGAAATGTGATTTTATATATACCGTATATCTTCCTTTAGCAGCCTGGGCGCTTATTAAAAAAATTATCCGGTGTTTAAAAGAGACCGGCGATTGTTGGAGACCGGCTCTTATTCCCTTCTCGGACAGAATTGTCTGAGAAGTGAGACGGAAAGAGGACCCAGGTGCGGTTTTTAGACTGAGGTGAAAAGACAGTGCATTTACTTACAGTTCTCCAACAGTTCACAAATAATGCAGTTCCCAATTGTGCGACTCTCTTCAAGAGGAAATAAAAGACCAGAAAATCACAGTTAGCAGGTTCGCTAGCCGACAGTTCCAGTTCAGTGTAATAATCCCACTTCGACTGTCGGGTCGGGAGGACCCACGACAGTGCTGAGGGACTTCCGGGTCGAAGGTCGCCCGGCTACTATTGGTGACCGGCGTCTATTTGTCGTGACATGTTTTCAAACCTGCGTTTATTAGATACCGAAGTTTAAAAGAGACAGGCTACTAATGGAAGATATGCGGTACATACTTAGAAGACTATCTTACTTCCACCCTGGATAATACATGTCCCTAATGTTAAAAAAGAAAGGACTGCAGTTTCTGAAGTGAACACAAAGTTGACCCCCGAACACAGTCCAGTACCATTTTATAAAAAGAGCATTTATTTCAAAGTTTTTTTTTCTTTTTTTTCGCTTCGGAGATTGAAGCACATAGTAAAGCAACAGTACAATGTTCAGAAAATATAAGTGTGATGCTGTAACATTTTTTTTTTAATCTTTATCTTCTTAACACGTTTTTGTTGTAATACTGGAATATTCTGCATGTATACTAAAATAAGAACTTTTAAAATTGTACAAATTGGTACCATAAAACTTGACAGAGAATAAAAACGAGGCGTTCTCTCACTGCAACAAACACAGATTGCTAGTTTTCCTCTTGAACAGGGAGAAAGAACAGAGAAATGCCAAAAAATGAAAAGGAAAAACAAAAATGAAATGAGAGGTTGTGTTGACACAGGCATAAACCAAGTCTGTTTAACTTTAAGCAGTAAACTTCTTACGGCGGCCTAAAAATGAAAGCAGGAATACTGTGAAGTCTCTCCATGTTTAGGCAACTGTACAGGTATTAAATCTGAGCTGCAAAAAGTTAAACACAAATTTCTTCCCATGTAGCTGCAGCCAGTAAAAGAACAGTTATAATAATGATAACAATAATAATAGAAAACAACAATAATAATCATAATAATATAATAACATTAAAAAAAGAGATTGAACAAGAACCTACACGTTTAAAAAGGATGTTCTGGTTTCAGCCTCAGCAAATGTGGATCTGAAAACATACTTCTGTTATTTCCCAGTGTTGTGATCTCTAAATAGCAGCACATGTTGATACAACAGATGTTGCTGCCAACATGCCGTGCATGGTGCTGGAAAAGGACAATGCACATTTTACCAGTCTACATTTACTGTGCTGGCAGACACAGTACATCCCGTCTAAAAACTGTGCGGGGCGCAGGTTGGATCCTCAAAGTGATATATCACGTCAGCACGTTGCTCTGTACACACCTAACATGGAGAATAGTTTGCGTTCTGAATATACGTCTCAAGTTACAAAAAGAAACAAAAGGAGAAAAAAAGAGAATGCACTGCGTTGCAAGAGTGTCCGTTAAGTTTAAGGCGATTTTTAGAGCTCACAGGTTTGTACTCATTGTGACTGATCATCATCAGTGGACTCCAAATGAGGAAGTGGTCGTTCGTTGGTAGACTCGGTATGGGAAGTGATTGTTGTCGTGAGGAATGGGGGGGGGACACAGGGCGAGGGCGTGGAGAAGGGCTGCTTTTTCTTTTCAGGTCTTCTCTGCAGTGAAGAATGAAAACAAAGAATCATCCACAGTTTGAAAACTGAAGCCTTGTTGAGTCTGTCTCTTTTTGAGAGTAGAAAAATTGTATCTGTGTAGCATTTTCAGTCCTTGTGTGTTCCTTTGTCTTTGTATAGCTACTGAAGATCGCATTCTCTTACTCCTTACTCTTGTTGTGTTTTTACCCCTGGAGTTGTTGTTTATTTATTATAAGGCCACCATACTGTGAAGATGCTGCGAGCATCTTCACAGTATCAACAACCCAGAGTCGGTCATGCCATCCAAACGACAGTACCTGCTGAATTCGGCACACACACAACACATCGGCAACATCATTCCATTTGATTTTTGACCCTACTAACACATCTGTACATTTTATTTCTATTTAATAACATCAGGCAGTTGCTGGAACCCAAACAAGCTCTTTCTTTAATTAATTTATTTCTCTCCCTTCCTCTTCGTCTTTGAGAGATCAACAAAGGGGATGTACTCCACGCAGAAACCTTTCAAGGGAATAAAATTTCCCTCAATAACCATAAAAGAAGAATGTGAATCCAGTCCACAAAAGTATATATAACCTCTAATAAACTAAACATTTTGCTAAAAGCAGTCATTTTGACCGTACAGCAACGTTTTTTCCATCAAATTACTTCCAAACAGACAAAATTGCTGACATAGCAAATCTCCCAGCCCTGCAATGTTCAAGTCTGTAGAAATAGGAGGGAAAGGGACACAGAAAGGACAAGGAAGATTTGGGAAAACTGGGAGTGTTTCATGTCCTGGTGTTCATAATGTGTCCATTGACAAATCATCTTGGAGGACTGGAGCGTTGCCATGGAAGGGGGAGCTGTTAGCGTTTGTTGACTAATTGGCATGAACTGATCAGTTGGTAGTTGGTAACCGTTGGGAACTGGGGAGTGTTAACCCTCAGTTTAACAAATCCTCATGGAATCAAGAAATCAGAAATCGGGGAGGCGTCCACTCAGTGAGACCACTGTTAAGAGTCTTCACCATCATCAGCATCATTAATGGAGCAGTCTTTGGTCCCGTACAAATCTGCCAGCTTCTTGAACCTCGGCCCCCAACTCTGCAGATAGTCATAATCCAAGTCAGACTCTGTTGTGACAGACTCGAGGGAACTCAATGACCCAGCCAATGATCCTCTGCCTTCATAGCCGTAGATCTGAATGGAGTCGTAAGGAGGTGCAGTCGGGTCACTGTCAGCTTCTGCGATTCGAGTCTTGATGAAGTCATCCACATCAACGCTGTTGGCTGCTGGACGGCCAATGCCGGGCCTGATGGGATACTGGAGTTCTGGTTTGATGTCCTTTCTTGGCAGGAAACCGTTGGCACCATCTGGGTTCTGAAAAGTCGGAGAAAGAGAGAAAGGACACTACAGTTAAAAACTTAAAGATATACGTTGCAGAGAATGAACGAGCTTGAGAACTGTATTTATCTGCTCCCACATGAGGTGGTACTTGTGTTTTTAGTGTAATGCTTATATGCATAAGCAGAAACTGACAGTCACAGATTGCTTTTGACCTGTCCGAGGAAGAAGCAGCAGAACCTCAATTTCCTCTTATCCCCATAGACTTTCATCTTTAATACCAAGATGGTTATTGCCACTCGTCCTCTCACCCTTACCTGCAGTGTGGCAATGTCGAAAGCCTCCGTGTCCTCCTCGCCGCCTCCCTCGTCGTCATAAGTGATAATATTCTCCCGGATGTCTTCCTCCTCGAAAACTATCAGCGGCTCTTTCTTCTGACGCCTCAGTGCGACAAACAACACCACTATTGCTGTCAAATAGAAAACAAAAGTGCGCAAGTTTTTTTTTTCTTCCATTTAATAAATACATTTAAAAAAAAAAAAAACCCTTCATGATTACAGGTAGTAGACAAGTTAATCGTAGATAATTAGTGTGCACTGTGGGAGGTTACACCTTGGACATTTTAATTCATATAATTATTGTGTTATGTTATACATGCACGCCATTTTAATTCTAAATTGTCATCAACATGTCAAACTCGTCAGAGGTTTTCAAATGTGTTGTACTCTGTGTAAAACGCAGTGTAAATTAAGGTTGACGAATCAGCTAATGGCTTGTGAAAGATTTTCTGTTTTGAAAGCTTATTTATGACGAGATATAAGGCTAAAAATAGATGTGCGTGCGTGTGTGTGTGTGTTACATATATTTTTTTTTCCTTCACACAAAGGATAACAATACAACAGCGACTATCACCGCTCTCTTATGATTGAGCTGCAGCTTTTCTGTCTGACACACACAGTAGGCAGCAAAGAGGCGGCAATGGAGACCAATTGAAGTGAAAGATACTGTTTTTTTTAGTTGACAGCTACGCTTGTTACTTGTAAGCACGATCAAAACCTCAGCGGCTAAAAAAAGCCTTCACCAAACTACCTTTTCAGCGGGCTTAAACACTGACAAAAGTGGTACTTTCAAGGTCTTCCATCCACCTAACAGGTACACCCTGACTATGAAAAAAAAACCCCCACCCCTGTGGCTTTGCCACCAAAACTGTCCATAAACCTCCTGAAAAGTCAAATATTTGTATACATTTTTAATAAATAGTTCAAGTTAATTTAATAATTTGGCTGTAAATGATTGATCTTACTTTAGTGAACCATTCGAACACATTTTTATTTTTTCATTCAGTCATTTTTTTTTAAATGCATTTTTTTACTGCACCACCAAACTTCTTCATGTGCTCCCAAATGTTTCAGTGTGGGGCACCTGTGGTCCTTGGGGATGAAAGTAAATGTCAAGCCCTGCTATTGCAACATTTCCAAGTACAATATGCGAACTCGCACTAAGCGATTATGCATGGATGGCGTACGAGAGTGATTCTGTAAGTGCTTACACATAAGTGATTCCTTGACCTCTACTCTTAAGAAGATCAAACGATGCAGCACAGTTCGAATATGAAGTCAAAAATAGGAGGCGGCCTGAGTCGATTGCTGATGTTTCACCTCAGTGTAAAGTAAATGTCCACCTTTTTGGTATTACTAGGAAGGTTTGCGGTTAAATGGCTCAACCTATAAACGCACCCTATGCATTTTTAGAACAGCCTCCCTAAATTTTGATCCAGGAATGAATAAATGTCAAATATTTTAGTCATCCCCCCCCCAAACTAACAATTTAGAGTTTTGTGCCTTACCAAGCAGAATGACAATACAAGCCAGGATAGCTATCAGCGCTCCCGTGCTAAGACCAGCAGGTAGGACGTAGGGCTCCACATTACAAGACAGAATGGTGTCTTTGCTGTCACAGGAGCAGACTCTGATGGTCAGGGTGTTGGTGCTGCTCATAGCGGGAATACCGTTGTCGTTTATCTCGATGGGAAGGTAGTAAACATCCTGGGTGAGCCGACTGAATCCCTTACGGAGCACATAAATACTGGCTGTGCTGTCTGTAGATAGAGAGAGAAATAAGATGGTGAACATGATGAAATGATGGACGGTTGTTCAACTTCCAAAGGACTATAAAAAAAAACACGCTGCTCAATGTTTTGGCATTTCTGTGCAAAAACTCACATTATTCACCTTTGCACACATCTCTCTTCTTTAGCATTGTCCGCACACACAGCCATTGCTGCCTGAACACAGCAGCCAATGAGGTGCGACTTTGATGACATTAGATTTATATTTAATAGTGGGTCCGTTCATCAGTTCAAAAGTAATCAAAGACCAGTTATTGCTGTTACGACACCAACTTGCTGGCTGTGCCTTTGTAGTGCCCCCTTTTGTCTGCCTTTTTTCCAGCCCTCCCATGCCATTCTTTCACATGTATATTTTATTACCAACAGAGGATTACACTATATGAGGCATTTCAGAGGCTATATCGCAGGAAAAACAGTGTCTAACCTATACATTAAAAATACATAACAAAGCCACACAGGTTAAGCATGTACAAACTACTGTTGCACAATGATAAGATAACACATGCAGACAGACCTTCTCTTGGAGTTTTAATTTAGTATCAGTTTAACCCCAAAAACGTACAAATTTTAGGACGGACAGCAACTTTTTTTCCCCGCTGGCGTAATTTCTAATAATCCATCTTTTATTTTTCCTTCTTGCTTCATGTTTCTACGGGTTATGCTCATTGTTTCTGAATTCATCACTCTTTTTTCTGCTCCTGTTGTTCTTTACATGTGATCAGGTGTGAGTCACTTTTAACTGCAATCTAATAATTATACGTCTGTGAAATCTCTTAACAGAGTTTACAGAGAAGTTTTAATGGTTACTGTAGGATTTACAATATAAAATCTTGGAGCCATGCAAAAAATGATGTTATTGTCACTTCCACAAGTAAATTAAAAGAAAAGGACGATTAAAAAAACAATTCAGGAGGGTTCATAACTTTTATCCAAAAGCTTTGAAACTTACTCCAAACCCCCTGACAGGAACATCTTTTTGTTACTGATGCTTCTGTCGTTTGTCGTCTCCTGCCAACGCAGACACTGTCTGAAAGTTGTGTGTGTGATGCAGTGTGCAAGTGTGTGCTTCCGAGTCCTCTGAGAGGACTTCTCTATCTCTGCGCGTCTGTTGCTTTGTGGTACTGAAAAGGTCAACCCTTTTTGCGGTGTTCCTCAATGATAGACATCACACACATTTCAAGCTGCTCATTTTAAAAACACACCTAGACTTCTGATAATAAAAAGCTTAGTTCAACACATATCACATTTCCACTTGTTATTGCTTTGTACTTCAGTATTTCACAGCTTCTTCTATAAATAATAGGGCTGGTCAATATGTAATTTCAGCACTGAAAAGGAAGGAAAACTAAAACGCATGCTACGACGTTTGATCTCTCTGTGCAGCTGGCAAAATGAGTGAAGAACAGGAGAAAATCATAGAAAAGGAACATTTAGTTGAAAAGAAATGTGAGGCGGGTCTAGATCGGACTTGGGCTCAGAATGCAGGGGTTGCATTTCTTGCTTTCACTGGTGTCCTTGAAGCCCTTTCCCCCCCCTGAAATTCCCACGCAGGGATTTGGACCTCTCCTCTCTTTTCTCCACTCTTTCTGCTCTCCCACAGCCATTCAGAGTGGGTCCGTTTCTGCATCCCACCCCTGCTCTATTTAGTCAGGAGGCTGACTAAGGACTACACATTACACATCTGTGGTGAGCCTCCACCTTACAGTGGAATTGTACGTACTGCTAAAGCCACAAAGAGAGCAGTGGAAGAAACAGCCCCCTTTTCCTGAGGAAGTGAGATTGATGCCTCAAATGAAAAAATACTTGTGTTTCCTGAGATATTCAATAGTAGAATGGAGGGCGGAGCCTTCGGCTTTCTGTGGAATCAGCTCGCAGTTTGGATTCGGGAGACAACTTTCAAGATTAGGGTTAAAACTTTCCTTTTTGATAAAATATACAGTTAAGGCTGGATCACATGACCCTGAATTGTCTCATAGCTGAGTGTTTCTTGTCCGCTCACCTTTTTCACTAATTATGTGTTTATACACCACTCTGCATTTAATTATTAGTTATTATCAATCTCTTTCACAGTGTGGTTTTCTTTTTGTCCTGTCTTCCTTCCATGACCTCCAACAGGTCGCAGCAGATGGCCGCCCCTCCCTGAGCCTGGTTCTGCCCCCGTGTTCCTTCCTGTTAAAAGGGAGTTTTTCCTTCCCACTGTCACCAAGCGCTTGCTCACAGGGGGCCATTTGATTGTTGGGGTTTCCTCTGTACTATTCTAGGGTCTCTAACCTAGAGCTAAAGCACCTTCAGGTGGCTGCAGATGTGATTTGGTGCTATTTGAATTGAACTGAACTGAATTGAAGAAACACTGGAACATCTTCAGTGTTTAATGTAATAAAGGTTGTTATGCAGGTCTTCACACACATGCAACACAATCTCTCCAAATATTTTGGAGTGATTTATTCTTAAAATTATTTATTTTAGTCATCTTCTTAAAATTCCCGCATTTCCCATATTACAGTGTATCGAAACACTTGCAGCTCAAATCTGTAGTAGTGTTCTCTGGATTACCTCGATCTCTTTTCCTTTTTTTCCATCTTGCTCCCAGTACTAACAAAACTTAATTCAATCAGCTGGCCCCCGAAGATGTATGTACAGACGGACAGAGACCCCACTGCAATTAATACAGCCCGCAGGACATGTGTGCATTCATGTGCGTGTGAAATTCAGAGCACCTGCTGATTTCTACAAGGTACTGTAAGCCTCCATCTGGTTATGCTTTGATCTAATCTGAGTGAAAGGGAGAGAAAGAGAGAGAGAGCGCGAGAGAGAGAGAGAGAGAAGGAGACAGCAGATGAAGAAACGTAAGACTGGCTAAAGAAAAGGGTGGAAGGAGAAAGGGGGAAAAAAATCAAAAAGGGGCAGGGGGGGTGAAGACGTGGAAGGGATGGAGAAAATATTTCAAAGGTCATCTACCTCTGTTATCTTTGAGGGAGAAGTTATGGTTATGAGCAACTTCTGGAGCAAGGTTGAATGTGAAGTGTTGTCTGTAAGCCATCTCATCTTTGTCCACTGCGCTCACTGTTTCTATAACCTAATGCAAACACATTGAAACACAATCAGAAGGAAACAAATGAATGAACATACTGTTTCTGGCTACATTTATCTTCACCATCATCCCACCAAACACATGCATTTTTTTTTTTTTAATTGTCTCACACAGACAGCCTTACCTTCCCCGGTGCGACAGTTTCACACATGAGGACCTCATTGTTGGTCGCGAACTCTGGGGGGTTGTCATTAACATCTTTGACTTTGATGTTAACCCGCACTTTGGTGTCTTGGTGATGGCCCCCTGCATGTATGGACACACAACACAGTGCAAAATCATCAGAATTCTGCTCCATGTAAAAATTGAGCGTGTCAGAGTGATTAAAGGCGGAATTTGTATGTGTTTTGTGATTATTTGTGATTGCCCATGTGTCTGTATTGTAATCCGCATTTGGCATTGAGCGAATGAAAAGACTGAATATTTTCCATCAAAATTGCCTGTCAATCAGTCAGCCACTCAGCCAGCTATTTATTATTTTGATTTGCAAGAATTAGAGACGAGTTTTGGAGAAATAAAAAAATCCAGTCAAACAGACTGCCACTCATTTACTTGCAGATTCCACAAATGTCAAGTTATGCCTGCTGAAGATTAAATGAAGAAAAAAAAAAAGTGATGCAGACAGAATGATGTCTAAACAGCCAAAAGAGACACAAAAAATAAGACATGCAGAATATTAACTCAGAACGATGGAGAGCACTTTTCTTGCTTTTCATCTTTAAAAAAGAAAAACCATCCATTTCAGTGCTGGACTGCCTTGCATATTTGCAATTGTAGTCAGTGTGATTTTCCACTACCCTGTCATTACTAGGCATTTATTTAGCTTCCCAGGGTCTGTATGTGGTTAGCATTGCCTGCAATAGTCCTAGCTTTGTGGGCGGCAAGTCCGTTTCCATCTGTCCGTCTGGCGTCTAGCACACCACAGGGAAACCACGCAGCACTCTGCTAGTTTGAGCCCCAACCACAGAATACCAGGGTGGGGCCTCTGTGGCTTGAGGGAGGGTTGTTGGGTCTAAAGCCAGGGAGGGAAAGCTCCGGAGGGCCTGTGGGTTGACTGGCATCTCCCTTGTTTCTTCCCCACGTATTCACTACCGTAGACTGTTGGGGTGGAGCTCATAATTAAAAGTTATAGTGGTGCTTTAACTGTATTTAGTTACTCTTTTCATTGCTGTAGGGTTTTCACCAAAAATCTAACTTCCATATAAAATATACCAAAAAATAAACTCATTAAAAAAAAACTTATTAAAATGAAGGAAAACAGTTTAGATATAATAATAGTTCAAATCTTGCTGGTGCCTTTTTTTGTCTACTTGTTCTTTGCCCCCTTATACAATGAACATTTATCAAAAGCCAGCTCAGTGCAGCAGATGTTTAGTTTTTAATTTTGGCTAGTTGTATAAACTAACATTAGACACCTAACACTGAAAACGTCCTGGAGCATGGGTGCACTCATCAGAATAATAGCACCAAGTCTCAGCTGTAAAGCATTCGGCATGAAGTCAGTTCATCCCCTCTGATTCCAGACATGTAATTAGTTCATCAAGATTTAGGCTTTTTGCTGCTGACAATCAAAGCAAAAGGGTTAACTTGAGTCCCACCAAGAGGAGCAAAAAATTACAGCCCGCAGCTTGAATCCACTTAAAGTCTGTACATAAGATGTCATGGAGTGTATCCAGCGCCGCAGGACGACAGCCCGGGCCTCGGATGCCAGCAAATGTACAGCCTGGTGGCTATCTGGGAATTTTCCATCTGTTTGTTCCCGTTTGACTTTTCCTTCTCATACTACATCAGCATGTGTGGTTTCAGTAACAGAAATGACACAAAGGCTAAGATCAAACACAGGGAGAAGCTCATTAACTCCCACAATGGCTGAAAATCAAATCAAATTTGCACTTAGAGGCTGTTAGATGTTGTTTCACTTCACATTCAAATTCGTCACAATGTAACTTACATACGTATATACGTGAGATCTATAGGGACTCATTGACCACAAATCGGAATCAGTCCCAGCTGTCTTGTGTATGAGAGTGCATACATACCGATCTCTGTAGCGGACACAGATATGTTATGCCAGAGCTGTGTTTCTCTGTCCAGTGGTCTTGTCGTGGTGATCATGCCATCTTCTGTGTTTATACTGAAGAACTGCTCTACATCTGTGTACCGAGGGATCATGTACCTACACAGGAAATTAGCACTCATGCGTTATCGGTATTACACATAAGAACTAATGGATTTAAAAAAAACAAAACAACAACAACAAAAAAATTATATACACACACACGTGTGTATTTATATCCTCGTGGGGACATCTCATTGACATAATGCTTTTCCTAGCCGCTTACCCTAACCATCAAAAATGAATGGCTGACCCTGACCCTGACCCTGACCCTTACCTTAACCATAACCTAATTGTAACCCTGACACCAAAACCATGTTTTGAGTGGGACCAGGCTTTTGGTCCCCACAAGGGCTGTCGGTCCCCACGAGAATAGTAAACTTCCAGTTTTTGGTCCCCACGAAGTATATACCCGTACACACACACACACTCCAATGCGCAATACATATAGCATGCACTATTTTGAGCTTGTGAAAGAATGAATAGTCTTATGTCCGTTTTTATAAAATGAGTCTTGTTATGCCTTTGTTGTCTTATTTTGCATCCTTGCTCTGTTGAAAAAAATATTTTACAGCCTTACATCTCTGAGTCATACTGTTTGCTCAGTGTAGCCTAATGAAGGGTAAAAGTTTTTTTTGTGTTTTTTTTGCACAGTATGAAAAGCCAGTTTTTTTCACTGCTACAAGCCTGTCTTAGTAAACGTATTTATGTGTGTTTGTAGCATGAACGTCTCTGTTACCTGACAGGATTGTTGGCAACATCAGTGTCCTTGGCATGAACTCGCCCCACCTGAGTGCCTGGAGGGGCATTCTCCTGTACCTCAAAATTGTAACTTGGAACTATAAAGACAGGAGGCTCGTCTGCATCCTCCACTGTTATCTATGAGCATAAATACACAAGAACAAAAACCTGTAAGAGAGTTTCTCTGATATTTGTCTTATTTATAAGAAAAAAGTCTCAAACTCGTGTCACATATTTGTTGTATATTTCCGTACCTTTATTGTGGCTTCATCTTTGTAAGGGCCCCAGGCAAGAAACTGGGGATCAATGTGAGGGTTGGATCCTTCCACTTTCAGTGTGTATGACCTTTTTGTCTCAAAGTCCACCATCTGACAAAGGGGAAAGAAATAGAAGTTGTTAAAACAGTCCCTTCCTGTTTTTTAACTGTAAACACTCAAACCTTCTTTATTTTTTTTTTGTCTTTTAATCTGTTTTATCTGCATTCTGAGGAAAACGCACATTACATCAGCACCAGCACTGTGCACTTTTAAGGCTTTGTGATAGGGGGAGCTGTTGCTACACGCATAAAAACAGACACGTTGTTAGTGGCAGTACTACAACTATTACAGACCAACAAAAGTAAAAGTAATCCAAATACCAACTTTAATTTCCAGATGGTTTGTACTGCATGATATAGCATGATGTGATATGATTATTTTGGGACCACAATGAATCATTGGGTTGTTTCTTTTCTGGCTGTTTTTTTTTTTTATCACCAGATGAAAACAATACCTGTCTGCCTTTAATGAGCTGGGATTAGGTTTGGGAGTTTGGGACACCACATGATAAAAGGGAATGGAAAGCGGGAGATGAAGCTTCAATCTAAGACCAAAAGAACAGCAGGCTGGTGACAGTTAGATTATTTTATCTATGATAATATCATCTAAATATCTGTCCTTCAAATAGAGAGAGGTAAATTAAGCCTTACCTTAGCATTTAAAGTCACTGTCATAGATTTACAATACCACCGGCAAGTCGATGTAAAACCCTTAGATTTAATACGCTCTTATTGAACTGAGCTTCAGCTCACTTACTCGGTATTGGTAGAAAACCCACTCACTTTTAATAGCCTCGATTTTGAATGGATTTGAGTGCGTGCTTTGAGGTATTATGTTCAATGTCAAAAGCATACATTTTCCTCTCATCACATTTCCATTCAGTCATTAAAAAAAATTAGCACATCAATTATAAAGCCGTGACCCTCATCCAAACAGTCTGCCTCATGGTATGCCTCTAATGAATTTTCCTCTCCATCCTGCTGACTCCTTTTCTGATGTACAGCCTATATGCTACAGCAGGGGAAACTTTGGAGTCAACAAATGTGTTGGCAAGCATTGTATAAAAGCTGTAATGCCCAAGAGGTTTTCGCTGCTATGATTACGAGGACTCGTGCGTTGCCAACAGCACTTGGCTGTGACTTCATCTGCAGCCCCGTCGTAGCCATAATCATAGTAGTAACACTCTTCTGGGTATCATTGCTGTATAATAAACCCAGATAATAACCACTTTTCCTCACTACTATTTTTCCAGCTGGTATGGGGATGTTAAACTGGCAAAGTCCCAGGAGCAAGCTTGATCTTTTCATTTTCAGGCTACCGACACTTAATGAAATCCCAGTGGGAGAGAGGGCTCATAAGCACAGTGTGAACCGTTAAAAGCAGAGAGAAGCTACTAGAGATTTATGAGGTTGACAAACTGGATGCTAAACAAGTCTACCCAAAGTAAATATTACAGATTTAAGCTGCTGATTGAAATGATTCTCCGTTGCTGTGTGTTGAAGGCAGGCAGTCCAACTTATCACTGGTACATTGCCGAATCTAATATCGCACTGAAGGGATAAAATCCAAAGTGCGGTCTGTGATCCAACATGGAGGCAGGTAGATAATACCTTCTCTCAGTGGATTCTTCCGCACTCATTCGGTTGCAGTACTATTCCACTGCTGTTGTCAGTGAAGGTGTTTAGTGTGATGATAGGTACAATAGTAGTAGAATAGATGTGACCCAGTTCTTTCATTTTCCCTTTTTCGTCACACACTCTCGTTTGTGCACTCTCTTTTTCCGATACCCCAGATCCAGTATTTTCATTCTCTTCCTGCTTTTGTAATCAGTGTGAGATGATAATAACAATTATTATTTTCACAATAATATCCCCCCTTCCCATTGCCGTCTTGAAAACACAAGCAAACACATAGCTTCTTAATATTCTGTGGACTGGTTTCGTCAGGACACAGTTGAAAGAGAATAGCTGATTAAAGCTCATCCGTGTGTGTGTGTGTGTGTGTGTGTGTGTGTGTGAGAGAGAGAGAGAGAAAGTGAGAGAATAGAGATTAGCGAAGGCTACTCTTGACATGTGAGTCTGCACACGTGCTCTTGTGTGTGCAAATGAGTGCCTTTAATTTTGCGTGGCACTGCCTTCGGGGGGCAAAAGGCATTGATTTCCCCCGAGAGGCATCAAGACCCAATAATCTCAAACGTGCACGTGCACGTACACAAATTACTACACAAACCCTGAGCTGAGATGCCATCGTCAGATTGAGAGGAGTGTAAGTGAGGCTAGCAAGGTGAGAGCACCTCTCATTTGTCCTAATGCTCAGTTTAAATCACCATCAGGCTTTTAAGCTGTTATTCCCACAGACATGGGGACCTGTGACAAAGGACGTCAGTCAGTGGCCTTGCACACAAACAGCATCTAAATGGGCATGGAACTGTGATCAGCTCCAGGTCATAATGTGTATATAAGAGATTGGCATAGCTACAGTGACTCCACATTTTGAAGGCTCAACATTAGCACTCTGGGTGCCACCGCATTAGCTGCTGGAACCAGAAGTGACCGAATTTTGATCACAGGGCTGGGTGCAGCTTGCTGCTTCATAAACTGTGTGGGTCCAACTCACAGACACATACAACCACTAATTAGTGCTAAGTAACAAAATAAAGTGCAAGAATTTCACTCACCAAAACAAAAACTGGTTACATGGTCTGCACGATGTTCTTTGTGGGACAATTCCACAAATTATACAAATACAGCAGTTACTGGCATTAGCAGAGACAAAACAGTCTAGATATTTATAATCACCTCTGTAATATTCTTGACTTATATCATTGAGCAATTTGTATGTATTAGTGCTATTTCTTAAATTTGTAAACTCTAACATATTGTATTATTTAAATAGTTTAGTCTGTAGGACTATGGAGCAACTGTAACCCACATAATTTCACGTACGGTAATTTGATTGTGAAGACAGTGATAGCTACCTATGTCTTCACACCTGTCAATCAAAGTGGACACACTTCTACGTTTCATAGACACATGTGTCTGTGCAGTTGCTATAAAGAGAAAAGATATCCATGGAGGCCAAAATCATTTTAGTGTCAGGCCTTCAAATCAGCTTTTAGTGTAGTTGGACATTTTAACCACAGACTGTAGATAAAAGACGGCCACCATGACATCACCCACTGGTTAGGGAAGTCCCATTGTGGACTCTGAAGCCGAGCATTTTTGTTGTTTGCTGTCGTGGTGTTTTGACATGATGAGCAAAGGGAGGATCTGTCTGTCAAACTCGATGACAGAGCAGCTCGTGTGCTTTTGGAGCCAGCTTCAAGTATCCACTCTTCTTCTAGGAATTGAAGTATTTGACACTTCTGGTTTGTTTTATAAAAAATACATAAAATAAAAAAGATATCTGGTCCGGGATTTTTGGAAGTTCTATGGACGGATATCTCATCTGGGATGGGAAAGATCCAGGAACCCACTGGAGTAGCTAAAAAGTGTGCTGGGTGGAAACACACCGTGCCTAGCATGCAGGTACTGTAGACCTATTTTGGATATCTGATGGATAAATGGAAATATGAGCAAACCCTTCAAATTTTTAAATGCAGTCATTCTTGAAACAAATTTGTGTATTTAAAGGATTATAATTCCACACTTATCTTTGTGTCACAAAGATTACATTCTGAATGTCGGCGTCTGCGCACACATGCATGCACATACATGCTGTTACAATGAGCTCACTTGTCTATACTTTCGGCTGTGCTGAGTAAGATGTTTACCAAAGCTTTTAGCATTTCTCAAGCAGAGCAGGGTTTTTCTTGTGCTTGTTGGTGGAAATAGGCCAAACACATGTGCGCACAAAAGTGCACCCACACAAACACAGTGCACCACTTTAGTGTAATCAGTTGATCTAATTTGTTTGATTGGAGGTCCCTTGCTTTTTTCCTAATGTGTCCACTCAGCCAGTGGTTTCCAACAACTTCTTTTGGGAATGGTGCATAAAAGTGTCAGTATAGTATTTTGACTGTTCCAGTCTGTATTTCAGTTCCTCTGCAAAAGTAATAATTCTCTCCTGAGAGCTTTCAGGCATAACCATACTTGTATACTATTAGGTTATGCCTAAATTGTGAGTTAACTGCCTTGCTTCAGGGAACACGAATGGTAGCTATCAAGAGAGGAGAGCAGAATTATCACTCACTCATTTCTATGCTTAGTCTTAGTGACACCAGTGGGAAGAGTACTGCTAACCCTGGCAGTCTTAATGCCATCCTAGAGTTCTGACTTGGAAAGGATTCACTCATGCAGACGATTGTGAGGGAGGAAGAAAAAAAAAAAAACATGAAACTGACTTGTATCGATTTATTCACACAGAGATTTTCCCACAGCATCAGTAAAAGCGAACTGCGGGTTAAGGGTGGCTGTTCTTTTAAGTAACGTCATTGCTGTCTGGATAGGGAATGCAACTTACCACAAATGGCATCGTAAATCATCCAAGCGTATAATTACATATTTCAATATCAAGTCTTTTACTAAATTGGACTTGGTTTGGAATTTAGGAAGAGGGGGAAAAAAAAAAAAAAAGTCTTTCTGTCCCATTCTGAACAAAGAGAGATTTGAGTTTACACGTCATTCTTATTTTTCCTGACACATTAACAATACGACCATAAAAGCTTTTCTTTTTTTAACTGAGAGATTCAGGGGTCGGATGTCCTGGGAGGGAGACGCAGACTAGTACAGCTCAGTGGAAGATTCAGCTCATAATCCTGACCTGAAGCTACATATACAACAATGCTTCTGTGTGTGTGCGCGTGTGTGTGTGTGTTCGTCAAAGAGAGAGGAAAAAAAGACAAAATGAGTGAAATTCTGCGTGTCTGACCGAGCATTGTGTGCATTTCTGATGGCGGGATCGACGGGGTACAGCTGAGAGAATAAGGGGACTGGTTGTGTGAAGGTATTAGAAAGACAGAGAGACTGAGGAAAAAGTAATTGTGTGTGCTGAGCTGGATCACTGAAAGCCACAGTTGTACTGTGTATATGTGTGTGCATGTGTGGGTTACAGTAACAGTGCAGAAGATGGGCTCTGTGGCCTAGGGAAGCATGAAAGTTAATGCACTCTCACCGACACAACCATGGACTTTGGTGGTCATATCAAACAATATGAAACTGTGATGGTTCGGGGAAGGGAATACAACATTTTTGAGCTGCTTCAACCCTTTGCTTGATATTTTTTATTTCTTTTTTTTTTCCCCCTTTACTTGGCTTCACTTATTTCCTAATGCAGTACTTCAACACACAAATATGGACAGTGGTTTAAGTCTGGGTCGCCTGAGGCTAACGTTAAACTGCTTTTTCGATAGAAAAAGTGCTGCCTCAGCTACATTTCTCTGTTGGCAAATTAAAAAGTGTGCAATGACGCACGCATAGTTTCCATAAGAGCTAGCTGTCGAAGCAGCCACTGTCAAATAACAGACCTTTAAAATCATAACTATAACCTGCAGTGTAAAATGCAAACAAAACAGAATTAAATAACTTTTTAATCCTTTAGACATTTATATTTAATTGGAAATGGAATAAATAAAATGTTGGAAAGGAGAAATAGCATTCTCTTTTTCCAAACTGTTCATTGCTTAAAAAATGTTTGAAATCCATGTAAAAGACTGCATGGGTAAATAGTTCCAGATGAACATGTAATAATCTAACAGTAGCAGCAAGTTTAGGGATTTCATCATGTAAACTATATAATATCATTAAAGGATTCAAAGAATCAAGCGAAAACTCTGGAGGGAACGATAAGGTCAAAAAACCACAAATGGCCATAATCTACGGGCCCTTGGGTGGCACTGCATTAAAAACAGGCACTACTCAGTAATGGAAATCACTGCATGGGCTCAGGAACTCTTCAGAATCTCACTGTTGGCAAACAGTTTAATGTTACATCTACAAATATAAGTTAAAACTCAATCATGCAAAGAAACCATTTATAAATAATGTCCAGAAAATCTGCTCCTATATCGTGAAGTACGGTGAAGATGAACTGAGGTGAAGTGAGAAACTATCCAACTGTAAAAATAAAAGCTGAAATCCTTGAAAAACAAGGACGGGGAAATTCTGGCTTGTCATCCACGCCCATTTCTAAAGCGGTGATAGTTCTGGATTAGTGCATTAGTACACATGGGTAGCTCAGTACTGAAGGAAGGCCATACTGCAGGCTAACCCACGCTGGCCATGAGGGACCAAATGTACTGCAACTTCATAAAACACCTGCAAAAAGAAAAACGCTGCAAAAGCACACAAAACACAACGGAAATAGGAAAAAACACAACGGAGATGTTTCTGGGGAGACAATAACCCGATGGACCAGTTGCACGAACCAAAACATGCTAACCATTGCGCTGGGAGACACTTCAAAGAAGTGGAGGAGAGGTAAATGTGTTGTAATCTCATGATTCTTATAATACTACTGATATCTGGAATATACATACAGAGATGTATGTGTGTCCCAGTCCCAGCGCAATTGTTAGCATGTTTTGTTTTTATGCAACTGGTACGTCGGTTGCATAAAATGTTTCTGTCTCCCCAGAAACATTTCCGTGGTGTTTTGTGTGCTTTTGCAGTGATTTTCTTTTTGCAGGTGTTTTCTGAAGTTGCAGTATGTTTGGCCTTTCAGGGCCACCGTACAAAAGCCCCGACCTCAGCCCAACTGAAAATTTGTCGACCGCAATTAAAAGCCAGGATCATGCCAGGAAACTAACTAGTTTAAATTAACTGTGTTAAGAGAAGTCATTAAATGTCGGTAAAATTATGCCAAAAGCTTGTTGATAGCGCTGATAGAACAAAAGTATCTGGTCAAGGTGCAACTTGCTCAGAGATATGTATACTTTTGACCCTGTGTTGCTGTCTCTATCCTGTCTTCCTTCTTTCACCCCAACCGGTCTCAGCAGATGGCCCCGCCCCTCCCTGAGCCTGGTTCTGCCGGAGGTTTCTTCCTGTTAAAAGGGAGTTTTTCCTTCCCACTGTCGCCAAAGTGCTTGCTCATAGGGGGTCATATGATTGTTG
>VURO01051009.1:5018-17262 GCA_015108175.1 Pelvicachromis taeniatus | reverse complement strand
CCCGGGTTTGTTGGAGTTTTCTTCCTGTTAAAAGGGAGTTTTTCCTTGACACTGTTGCCATGTGCTTGCTCACAGGGAGTTGTGTGATTGTTGGGGTTTTCTTGTATTTTTGTACGGTCTTTACCTTAGATGATAAAGTGACTGCTGTAGATCTGGTGCTTTATAAATAAAACTAAACTGAACTGAAAGTTTGTCAGCATCAAAATTAAAATACTCACTGCTTTTACATCCAGGAAATCCTTGGCAGTGCTGCTGAACATCCTTCTTTCAAAGTATTCAATTTCTTCAGGAGTCAGAAAAAATATTTTGTTAATACACCTGGAAAAAACTATTAGTCTAGAAATTGCTTCAGAATCTGACTGAAGGTAATGATAACAATGTGGTACCAGGTCCAACAACTTGTGACACCAGACATGGGGGTGACAGAATGACTGCAGGACAAAGTTTTGGAGAAATACTTTTTTACAGTAAGGTTAGTTATGCACTCCTGTGATCAAATATGCGTAGTGAACTTGCTGGCGTTTAGAGGAGGATAAACTGGTACTGTGGGGCAAGAGCTGCACAAAGTAGCCGATGATTGGCTGATGGGCCTCGTCACGTCAACAGGCTTGCCAGCAAAGGAAATGAAATGTTGTTAGAATAAGATTAGATTAACACATTTGGACTATGTGATTAATAAACAATGCATTCATTGCTGTCATTTCTCAATTATATTTGTTCTTGTCCCTTTACCAAGCAGCTACATAATGTGGCCTGACTACATTCCTGTACATGGCTTTTCTGAGAAATGTATTTTATTTTAGTTCCTCATTGCATGACATTACTGTAAGTGCTAAACCTAAAAAACAAGAATGACTCCCCACTGGAGTTACAGGAATCATCTGAAGGCTACAACAAAATGAGCAACAGGTTCTCCAGTATGTTCTCTGTCAGAAATGTACTTGTCTGTAAGAATAGAATAGTTTTAATCTCCATCAGTGATGCACCATGGGGTACTTCAAATGCAATACATGGATACATTGATGGGCTGTGAGTGTTTCATATTACTGCAGAGATGTATTTATTGCTGCATTAGTTTAAAGTTATTTTCTTTTTTCACCCATAGTTTGAAAATTTGTGATTCAAATAAACACATCTACAAATTTAGGAACGAGTTTCACATTAAAGTCCATGGTGCAAATGTATTACAGAGTATTTCAGTATTAAAATTGTAAATGCATTTCTTACTTCATTGGTAAGTTATCAGTAATGTGAATGTAAAAAAGAAAGAAACAAAAAAATGGTAAGGTTTTCACAAAACCCGACAACCAGGTTGTCTCAGTATAACTGAGACAAGTAAATCAAGAAAACATATTGTCTCTTATTTAATAATTTAAATAAGAGACAATAATTAATAAATAATGACTTCATCTCATCTGACAATAAGACAATGAGAGCAAAGACAAAAGAGTAAACAGAGGCCTCCCAGAGCCTGGACTTCAATATTTTTGAAGCAGCACTGTGGGATCATCGTGACAGAGAACAGAACAATAGGTAGAGCTGTTCCTGAAGACTAAAAGAAGTCAGAAGAAAGCTTTCTAAGAGAGTAAAAGGTCCTGTGCTGAAAAAGAAAAGTGATCATACCGTTATTGGCTTTCACGTTGGTTAGAAATGTACAAATTCTCTTTCTGTTTGCACGTGTTTTCATAATTTTTAGTATCTACTTCCAGTTTTCATAGGAAAATAATAAACTCAGTGACCTTACATTTTTGCAAAGTGCTGTAGTGTACACTGTACAAAAACCAACTACATTTTTTAATATTAATATCAACACCCAGCTACTAGGAAAATGAAAATGACCCTTCTTGACCAGATGGTGGTGCTATAAGCTAACTTGCCTGATTATTCGTTGATCAGTCTGATTTCTTTTAGCTGATAAGTGCTGTGCTGTGACCACGGGTTATAATGATGCTCAAAGCTAAACTTTTAAAATATAGACCCAAAGTCTAAAACAGTGACTCTGAAAAAATATAAGCTGAAACTAGACTGTCCCAGCTGAGAGGAAAAGATAATCTGACCTTTGATGTTGGCCTGAAGGTACTTTTGGCCTGCGTCGAGCAGTCAAGTTGGTAGGCAAACAGTTTACTGTGTGCTGTCTCTCTGCATTCTGCAGCACAGGTGAAGAAGACACATAAATGGGGGTGTGGAGCCTCTCTTGTTTATCAAGTTAGGCAACGTGAACTGGGAATTGGTAGACACGTCACTCTGATAAAAAAAAAGGAAAAAAGGAAGATAAGATAAAGAGACAATACAAGTTAAAACCCTTAATCTCGACAACACAGAAAGTTTAAGCTCACTGTCATGTATCTCACTGTCTGTTAATAGATTTAATTTAATTATTTTGGCTGTGTACTGATCGGTGTATACCTGTTGAATTATCAATGGTGCACCTCCCTCTGTGAAAACTCCTCCATGAATCACCAGCTTATTGTGGTGAAGGGGTTTGTGTGTCTCAGGGATCCGGGGGGCTATGTTGTTGCAGAGCTTTTCCCCCCTGGTAGGATCTCCTATGGTGAATTAATATTGAGTGAGGGACCAGACAAAGAGCGATTCAAAAACCTCTATAAAAGAAAAATCTAGGGAACAGTTCACCCTCCACAGGCCTAGCTTCAGGGCAGGTCCTGGAGCTAGGCCTGGGGAGGGTGCCCAGTGGCGAGAGCCTGGTGCCCTGGCCGAAAACAGAACATGGGCCAACATGCCTGTAAAACCCACCACCAGCATTCTACTCCGCAGAGGTCAGATGCAATTAGTGCCCGGCAGTGTGTGTCTGTACATTCATTAGCATTTGAATTTAGATTCAATTTGTATTTTCATGCATTCATATTATTTTATTATTATATAAATATAGCACAAGGTTCAGTTGCCTTTTTATTAAAAAAAAAAAAACTTTTTAAAACTTTTAACTTTCTAACACTGAATACATTTCAGAGCCGGTACTTTCTCACTTTTACTTGAGTCAAAAAGTTGCTTCAGTACTTTTATATGAGTATTTTGTAACACAGATATCTGTGCTATTACTTAAGTAAAGAAAGTCTGTACTTTTGCCACTTCTGGTCATGTTCTCTCCACTTCTTTATTGTGTAATATGCCAACGCCATTTGTTTTATCTACTAGGTTCAATTTCAGGTTCTACCTATAGCATGATTTTTTTGGTAATTGATAAAACACCATGATGAGCATAAATGACAGCCAACAGTGGGCTTACCCATAGAAAACCCATATAGTGCCCCGTGGGGGCAAAACCGTTGTAGGGTCTGTGTGGGTACGCTCATCTGGGGCCTGCATGTGATAAGTGTGGATTTGCCCCAAACCATCCCACCGTGGGCTGGAACGGGCATGTTTGCTAGCTACTTGGTACTGTTGTCAAATAGTCCCACAGTTACTGTATATCACCCCTCCACTTTTCAGTTGTCAAATTGCTGTTCATCGCCTCACTCACTCCTCACTCTTTTCACTTAAGAAGTCATTCCTTATTTTTTGTCAGGTTGGCAAACTCCACAGCTGATCAGAAACATTGATTCTTATCTCTTCAGTTGTCAGATTCCTGCCCCTCTGTCCAGGGTTGCTCCTTTTCTGCTCAGGTGGTGTCCACAATCATTTTGTTCATCTGAGTTGACAGATTTTTGCTCAGTTGTTTAAGGGTCAGACTGTTAGTCCAGAATCTCCATTCCATTTATTTTTTTATTTGTCAAATTATTGCTCAGAATCATAGAATCTCTCCTCCTCTGTTTCCTTGTAAAATTGTCCATCAATCATCCAATGTCATCATTTTCTGTTGAGTTGGTTATTGGTTTTCAGTTTCCAGATCTAACACATTTTATTTTGTATTGTGTTTCCGATCGTGTATATTATTTGGAAAAAACAGATATACATTTACAATGTTAATGTGGTTAATTTAGGCAGCACATTTTGTGAAATAATCCTAAAAATATCCAGTGAAGGACTGAATGAGCTTCAGACTTCAGCACACTTCTGTGAAAATTCTGTGAAATAATTTTGTACAATGATCTGAAATACACCAGCAGGTCCACCTGGGAGGGAGGTCTGCACGTCTCTGCTTAGATTGCTTTCCCCAGACTGCTGCTGGATAAGTGGCAGAAAATGGATCTATTGATGAATGGAATGAATATTGCTGTATTTTCAGCCGAATCAAAACTGGAAACCATGAATGCCATTTCCTCCGCACGTAACAGAAGGATTGTTGTCATCGCTCAGTTCTGATGTTATGAGGGTGCATTAGTGCGTATGAAATTAGTATCATATATGACACCATTATATATGCTCATTTGCACGGAACATCTTTGAACAAATCATGAAACCAAACATATAACAAAAAAGACCCGAAATAGTTGAGAAGCTAGAATCCTGTATCAGCACAGAAATGGACAACATTCAACTCTCAACAGTCCAGCAACTGGTCTCCTCTGTTCCCTGACATTTACTGATTGTTGTTAAACAAGGAGTTGATGCCACACAGTGGTAAATATGATCCTGGCCCAGCTTTTTTGTGATGTGTTGCTGACATCATTTTATAAATTACCTTACTTTTTTTCCTTAAAATGATCAATTTTCTCAGTTTAAACATTTGATATATTTTCTGTCTTCTTTTGTGAATGAAATATATTTTATGAGAACTACAAATCACTTACCAATCAATTTCTTTATATTTTACACTGTCCCAAATTACAATATGATAAAGTGCATTGAATAACAGAAATGCATAGCTTTAACAATTTTTAAATATGTGTTACAACTCCAAGTATGTGTCATGGTCCTGGGTCTCATGACCCAGCGTTTTCTGTTTATTATTGTATTTTTGTTGTTTTCTGATTCAGACCCCTTGCCCTCATGTTTGTGTTCCCTTGGTCTTGTGTTCTGCCTTCCCCTCCACTGTGTTCTGTATATGTTGGTGTCTGTGTTTTGGTTTCATTCTGTTTCATGGGTTATTGTTCTGTTTTCTTAGCATGCGGTTTGATTTATTATATTCCATGTTTTGGTTATTGTGGTTTTGTGTTCTGTCTTTGTGTTGCTCTGTTCCCTCTGTTGGTCAAGCCCCTGTGTGTAGCCGTGTCTCTGTGTCTGTCTTCTCGATGCTTTTGTGTTTCCTGTTTTATTTTGAAGGTCTTTGTCTCTTGTCAGTGTTTTCAGTTTTGCTTCCTGTGCTCGTCACCCCTGATGTCTCCCAGCTGTGTTCTCCTCCTGTCTCTCGTCCCCCCTCGTTATGTCCTGTCTATTTAAGCTCTGTGTTTTCTGTGCTTCCCTGTCGCGTCGTTAATGTCTACTCCCTTAATAGCCGCGCTCGGTTTTTTCACGGTCCCATTCCCCCGCGTCCTGCTGTGTTTTTTCCCTCGTGTCTCCTCATGTATTATGCTTTGTATTCTAGTTTGTTTTTGGGTTCTGTGAGCCAGCAATAAAAGCTGTTTTTGAGTCTCTTGGAGTCTGCATCCTGGGTCCTCTTTCTCGTTCCTGCTTACACACAACTAGCCCTGACAGTATGATGAAATATAGAAGTGCCTGAGGAGCTCTGGCTTCAGCACATTTTCTTCTCAAAAGGTTTTCTTTCCAAAATGGAGGCAACTTTACAGGTGTGATGAACTGTGATTGATATGATTGAGCATACAGATTTCAATATAGGTTTTTGTATTATGCAAACATAAATATGGAGGTCACAACATTCCTTAGGCAAAATATGCAGAGACAAAAACACTAATGAGGCACAAAGTCTGTGCTTCTCTGTGTTTTTCCAGCTGATGGCAAATTGGGATATAATCTGAAACCGGTTTGGTAAATAAAAAAGTGCTTCCTTTGGCTGTCTTTCATTTCTGTCACATGACATGAATTTATAAATCTTTTTAAACTAAAATTAAAAAAAAAAAACTAACGCAAACAAAGAAATAAAAATAAACAGAATTTAATATGCTTCACCAGGCTTTTTATAACTAACCTGTAAAGTATTGTTTGATTCCAAAAGCAAAAATAAAACGAGGTAGGAGACAGGCTGGGACTGATATTATAGAGAATGGATATTTACCTGAATGGTTTATTTCTTACAAAAGAAACCAATATTTTACTACAATGAAGAAACGAAACATATCCAATAAAGTAAAGACCTCATTGTAATGCTTACATGTAATATAACACTAGTACTTAGTTATAATTTATAACAAAGTTCTAATGATCGTGCTTATAATAATGGTGGTGGTTTTCCAATGTATCGTGATGCCATACAATTAAGAGCAATGATTTTGTTTACAGACAAGTTAGAAAATTTCTAGGTAATAATTAAACCTGACATTAATGGTCCGGACAAGGTATTTTCGTTGAAGACACATACATTTCATTCATTTTAAATGACAATAATAGTTTCTTTTAATGGTATAAATTTGAAGTTTTATTGCTGAAATACACAAATATTTATGAAAACCTCACTGCTTTGCAGAGGCATCATCAGGAAGGACGCCAGACAGAAAACTACAAAGTCACAGTGGACTGGAAACACAGGGGATTCCAGTCTTAAGTTTTGACCAATCAGACCTGTATTGAAGCCTTTAGAAAATACTGTTAGTATTTAATGAAAACTTATGTTACTCTATTTAAAGTAGAAAAGTAAAATCCAAAATAGATATGTTTGACAAATAGAAAAGTACACCAATTGTGTGTTTTTATTTCTTGAAACCACAATATCAAGAAATCTTCTGTGCAGACTGTGCAGAAAACCCCCAGATTACTGCTATCAGTCCTCACCACAGACGATTTACATCCAGGACACTATCAAAAAAAGCATTGTGGTTTCTTGAAACCACAATATCAAGAAATAAAAGAGAAAAAAGTTGAAGCTCACACAGCCTACTTCTTCTCCCACACAGGTATAGAGGTTTGTCTTGGGGCTACACCAGTGGAACAAGGTGTGAAATATGAGCAACACACCACACTGAGCCTCAGGCACACAAAACAGAACTCGACTTTGCAGCGAGTACAGACAATGTTTTTACATTTTGTGCCATCGTGCACCACCAGCAATCCACATGTGGGGCAGGCACGAGTGCAGGGACATCCAGTGACCCCCCTCACATCCCTGAAGATCATTTCTGGGCAGGTTTTCAGTATTTCCAGTGGCTTATTTATGCAACCATCATTTCCACAGCTGTCTGAATGTTGATGTGGATCCTTCCATTCATTCAGACACTGCCAGCAGAATTCAAAGATCTTCCGTCTGTCTGCTGTGCAGACTGTGCAGAAGACCCGCAGATTACTGTCATCAGTCCTCACCACAGACGATTTACATCCAGGACACTATCAAAAAAAGAAAAAATCACATATGTGTGCAAAATAGTTTTTGTAACTTGAAAAACAACTGTTTATTTTATCACTTATTATTAATTTCTAACTCTTCCACAGCTTTTGTCTGTCCTATCTCCTCCCCTCACCCCCATCTACTCAGCAGATGGCCGTCCCTCCCTGAGCCCGGCTCTGTTGGAGTTTTCTTCCTGTTAAAAGGGAGTTTTTCCTTGACACTGTTGCCATGTGCTTGCTCACAGGGAGTTGTGTGATTGTTGGGGTTTTCTTGTATTTTTGTAGGGTCCTTAGATGATAAATTGACTGCTGTAGATCTGGTGCTTTATGAACTGAAAGTTTGTCAGCATCAAAATTAAAATACTCACTGCTTTTACATCCATGAAATCCTTGGCAGTGCTGCTGAACATTTTTGTTTCAAAGTATTCCATTTCTTCAGGAGTCAGAAGAGCCATTTTACAGACCTCTTCATATGTCCACTCAGCATTACAGTCAGTTTGGCCGCAAACAAATCGGCTCTCCCCCTGGGCAATTGTAAAAAAAATTACCTAAACTTTCATGAATAAAAAAAAGATTCATTAAATACTTGACGGGTAATAAAGAAGCTGACACTGTGCGGACAAACACTGAAAATGCAGTTTCTGTGGTTTAGAAATGCTATACAAGTTGAATTTCACATAGATAGTATGAATAAAAAATTTTCATTGTTGACATCCTTGTGCTTCAATGAATCTTTATATGTAGTTTTGTTACATGTGAATGCATGTTAATGTCTATAAAAAGTAGGACATACAAAGTTATCTAATGATACAAATTTTAATGTCCGCTCAATAAACCAGATTTAAAAACAAAACAAAACAAAAATCCCCCAAAATTACTCAGACAATCTTGACACAATGTTTTAAGTGGGAGAAATGAGAAATGCATGCATTTGAAGAAATCACTTGAATGAGTAATAAACATTTCTGGATAGAGTAATTAAACTCTATCCAGGTATAACTTTTATTCTATAAACATCTGATAATCAGTGTCTTCTATACTACAAATGATTTATGCAGTAGATTTTTTAAAACTTAATTGTTAACATAACTGGAAAAAACTATGAATCTAGCAATTGCTTCAGAATCTGACTGAAAGTAATGATAACAATATGGTACCTGGTCCAACAACCAGAGACACCAGTTGGTCAGAGACATGGGGGTGACAGAATGACCGCAGGACATCTGGGCTCTCAATGACTTGTAATCATTGCACTCAACTATAAGAGGAACAAGGAGAAACTACAGTTGGAAAAATCCTTAAAGCCCATGCTGTTAAATGCTGGAATTATTTGTTCTTTGACTACTTACAGTCCATATCATCATCTCCTTCAACAAACTTAAGGGTGCTATCATTTGGGTCATAACATTTCTCCTCTCCAGTCACCAAACCGGTGCTCAGACCTCTGGAAACAACATCTGTCCTTCCCTTGCCTCTCATCCTCTGCCGTGCATTTTCCAATTGGGTTTGTAGTTCATCATAAAGGTCACTTTCAAAATATCTGTGCCGTAAAGGATCATAATTATTCCACATCTCGGTGCCACCACCTATTGGGGAAAGTCGCCGGAAGAAGGTTCTTTGATTGCTCTGGTGTCCTTTAAAGTTTGTGGTAAATAGTCTGGAACTGGTGTCCTTCTGTTTTTTTGTCACGCTGCTGCCCATCTTTACTTCAGCAGTCACAGAAAGTTACTGTTTTTATTTACGTGGTTTTCATTATATAATATCTACTGTAATGTTAGTTGAATAGGACTGATCTGCATGTCAAACTGAGTTGAGGCATTCCGGATGAGAGCAGAAAGATATCTGTGGGCGGCGACTTCTTCTGGTATTTAGTCAAAAGGAGGCACATGATTTTATCAGAGTCATTGGTGAAGTTCTGGGTGAGGTCCAAACAGATTCAGCTTTCAGTGACAAAATGGTAATCCAGCTAAAAATAAACGGGCCAAGAGGAGAGATGAAGATTATTGATATCTGTGACAATATGGAGCAGATGAAGAAAATCACTGTTCTGCAATTGAAAAACAAAATTTTGGAATCCTTAAAGATAAGTATGTGTAACTTCTGTTTTTGCAGTAATGAAATACATTATGATGATTTATCCTGCTGCCAGATGATAATCAAAACAATGGCACAAACATATTTGGTCAGGCTATCTGTTGTAGGTGGAAAGAGCTTAGTTCTGTTTTTAATACTAATATCACTAAATCAGACCAGATTCTCCACCTATATTAACAAATGGTGAATGTTAGACTTGAAAGCTCTTCTTTTTGATTCTGCTCAGCGGGTGACTTCCGGATGGTCTTCCGGAACGAGCCACTGGAGGAGTCAAAGCTGGTGTTACTTTATGGGATACAGCACATGTCCACCATCCACACACTGCTGATGCTGCCCGGTGGAGGAGACCGATGAGGACAAAGCTCGCAAGAAGAAACTCCATTAACTCTCTGCTGAGACAATTACCCTAATTTATTATGATCTTCTTATATGTTCTCACATTATCCATTCATAAAAATAAATAAGTCCTCCTGTCCCTATCACTGTCTCATTTTGTTATTTATTTGTATTTATTGTTTTATCTAATAAATCAAATCACACTCGTAAATAATTTCATACAATTTCTTTGAAAAGGGCATCAGGTGTTGTAATGCAGCGAAATTAAATATTTGAACCTGACTGACCTGAATAAGAAGCAGCTCACTAGACATATGCTTTCTGTCCATTTTGATTAACTTCATGTTCAGAAACAACATTCATGAAGTTAATGTAAAGTAATGTAAATTACACGTTGATTTATGAATTACTACATTTTCTTTGAGAGCTGCCAGTGGAGACAGTATAGGCAACAGGTATTTAACCCAGTTGTGAGTACATACTATAGCATATAATGATGTATAAAAACCCAACAGAATTTCTACATGGAGAATTCTACACAGAAATCTTTTACTTAGATAGAAATGGATGAATGGATAGAAAAATTAGGCAGATAATTAGTAATGATAAACATGAAAAGATATGTTTTCAATCACCTTAAATCCAAACACCAAGACACCCTCCAATACAAAGCCTTCCAAACACAAGAGCTGAGCCCAGAAAAAGAGTCTCCGTCATCAGCTGGTCCTGAGATTACCTACCTCCTCTCCAACACACCCTGACGAGTCTCACAAAAACACTGTTTTCCAAACAAACACCTCATTTTTAAAACAATGGAAATAAATCAATCTGAAATAGTGAAAAGAAGAAAGCCGATTAGAAGGGTTGCCTGGCCCTAAACAGAGATAAAAACATTTCAGAATACCTTCAACAGACAGAAATTGAAAGCATTGAAGGATCCTGTCTTTGGCACAGTGACAACAAACTCATTAAACTAGTAAGACACAAAAGATCTTGGCAGCTGCATGAGAACAGATACTGTGATCACTGATTGACAAGTGAGGCAAACATTGAAATGCATTTCTCCCTGAAATGTAAATGCCTCCGGGAAGTAAAAGGCACTTTTTTATAAATCAAACTAATGTAGCAATCTTCGTATTATTTAATTGTTTTGTGTTTTATGTTTCTTTTTTTCTCTATTCTTGTAAATTCTAGTAATTCTATTTTAGTGAATTCCATTTAAAATGCTTTGGCAATATGAATTTTAGAAACTGTTGTCAACAAAAGACCTTTGACTTTGAATACAATGTTCTGTAATATATGTAGGCGAATATGTTTGTACATCACAGTGCAATCCAATACAATTTCAGATGATATTTAATTATATTTAAAAGAAAACCTTATTTCACATGTGACTATTTATATAAAAGCTGACAAATTGTGTGAGGATAATCTAAATTAAGTTTGTGGACTAGATGTGGACCTTAAATGTTTATTGTGTTATTTGAACTCCACCTGTCAAACATGGTTGGACTTCATAAGGATATTCTATTACACTGAAAAAACAACTATTTGCACCCTTCCTGATTTCTTAGTAGTTGGGTGGGATGGGTATGGAGCGATGATTGTGGGCCACCTGGACCAAAATCTAGTCCTGGTTAGATGGTTTATCTTAATCATTAAATGACCTGCTGATTGTTCACTAATTATGTGATTTTCTGGTGAATAACTGCTTTCAGGTGGCCTTCTATAGGGGTAAAATGTTGCTGGTAAATTACACAGTGAAATATCCAGTCCAGTTTTTGTTTTGTTTTTCTTGGCACAGTAATGTGATGCAATGAGGAAATAAAGTAACTACCTCGGAAAATGCATACGCAAGAATGTAGCTAGGTCAGTACTTGGAAAAGGCTGTTGATCATCTTTGTAAGTAAGAAAAGATGCAGGCAGACTGGTAAACTAAAATGCATGTAAATATTTTATCTCTATATAGTATAGTATGATTAAATAAAAAAAACATCAGCAGGGAGAGATTCAGGACAGAAGAGCAAGATGTGCTACAGAAAATGGCAGCGGCTCGACAGTACAAGAAAAGCCTAACTAAGAGGTAATAAAGACACAGGTGGAGTAAAGATTACTCCAGTAAACTTGGAGAAATAAAATCAATATTATGAGAAGAAGAAGAAGAAGAAGTAACAAAAAATTAATTAAAATCAGATATCAGAAACTTCATGGTCTCAAAAAAAAATCAAGGAGTCACGTGCACCCCCGCACATACACGCACGTGTATGTGCATACACGTTGTGTGTTATGTTTGTGGAAGTATGTTTACTGTTGATGTCCATCCATCCATCCATCCATTCGCATCCGCTTATCCTTTTCAGGGTCGCGGGGGGCAGTGGAGCCTATCCCAGCTGTCTTGGGGCGAGAGGCGGGGTACACCCTGGACAGGTCGCCAGTCTGCCACAGGGCGAGAGGCGAGCGAGCGGCAAGGTAGACCCTGGAC
>VURO01051008.1:0-23083 GCA_015108175.1 Pelvicachromis taeniatus | reverse complement strand
CGACGTAAAAAATTTGCGTCGATGCGTCGTCACTTTCAAAAAAACACATGGCGGCAGCTAGTAGCGGTAACATGTCGACTTAAACCACGCCCCCCGAACACGCAGTTCTACAGTATGGGGATATTTTAACCGACAAGGAAGTGATTCAGTCTTCCTTGAATTCCTTCCTTTATGAAATGGCCTATCATAAAACGACCGTAAGTTTTCAACTTTTTTACTAACGCTGGTTTTTACCCTTTAATTCATCCAGACACCCCCCACGTAGACATACACGCAGAGATAAACACCCAACCTCCGTAAATGCAAAACTAATTTAAGCTGCTTAGCAGTAACATATATCATTAGATTAATCGATGCATCGAAAAATTAATCACTAGATTCATTGATTCGGAAAATAATCGTTTTGCCCAGCCCTAACCTGAATATTAGCCGCACAACTTGAAATTACAAAAAATCCTATTTTGTTCATACATTAACCGCACCGGACTAAAAGCCGCAGGTGTTTTAATGTTTAATTATAATATGTAAGAGAATATACACAAAAGGGATTGTCAGGAAAGAGATGACTGTTTTGGAACACATTCTTTTTATTATGGGACACCGCCCCATGAAAACCCACGCCATGCAACGCACGAAGCGCTGCAGACATGAGCCCTGCGAGACGGGCCGAGCCTGCGAGGCGGGCAAAGCGAGCCCAGCCCCGCTTCGCAACCCAGCCCGACCAACCCAGCCCTTAGAGCCAACCGTTATCCCGAAGTTACGGATCTGACTTGCCGACCTCCTTTAGCTGCCTTGTTCTAACATGCCAGAGGCTGTTCACCTTGGAGACCTGCTGCAGATATGGGTAGAGTCTGTCGTGAGACTTACACCTTCTCCCCTGGATTTTCAAGGGCCAGCGAGAGCCAGCTTGCTAATCTAGTCTCTTTTTCGCGCTTCGTACGGCACTAATTTGGCTGGCGGACAGACGTGTGATCAGACACAATCACATGATCACATGCCTTTCCGCCAGGCAAAATGGAGCCATACAACAGAGGAACAAACAAAACAAATCCTCTTGCATGTCACAAAAATCACGAAAAATCCTTAGAAAAGCTGCAGCTTGTGCAAAAAGTAGCGGCTTATAGTCCGGAAATTACAGTATTTACACTATGGAACAAAAGTGATTATGGTTTGTATGTATATAAAATGTTTGTGTGTTGATTTATTATTTTTACTGTAATTCATCCCGTTGAACTTTATCAAGGCTTACGCTAAGGCAGGTGAATGCTGATTCAGGCAGCTGTAGCCATCGGCTGTGTGTTGCGCATCACCTTTGCTAAACGGATTCACTGAACTGGACCTTTCAAACATATTTGTGGCCTTGGTGCCTTTCGGAGAATTTAAAATGTAATCGTCTTTCTATGCCCAAGAAGCATGTGTTTTGAGTTAATAAAACTCTGTGGTTTTATTGCTATATTACTTAGAAGTAATTACTTAGAAGTAATTAGCTGATAAGTGTTTATGCGTGACAGACTGAACTCCTTGATGGGATGATGGAGTGAATATCCAATGAGTTACCAACAAACGGTAACTGACTATATTATTTGTGCATATGTACTGTATGTACAAATGCTCCAGACAGGGTCGAGGAAAAACAATAGCATGTTTTATAAGCTAAGGGGAATGTGTGTCATGCTTGTGTATGTGTACTGACTGCTGCAGTCATTGAGAGACATTCCATCAAATTATGGCTAAAATTAAACATGAATACTTATCCAAGCAACGCAGCGGTAAGGATTTCTGCATCGGTGTCGGTGCGTCTCAGTGTCGATGACAGCAACTGCATGAAATGATTTAATCTGAGCTCAGTGAGATGGGGTTTCTGCTGGTGCTGACCTGTCAATGATGCCGCACATGTCGATCTGCAGCTGGCTGTAATTTCCCAGCAGTCTTTGCTGCACCTTGATCAGATCGACTGGCTGGTTCTCCACAGTGAGGAGACGCATGCAGCCCTGGAAAGTCTCGAAGAGGTTTCTACAGTCCTCACTGTGCTCCTCAGCAGGACAACCTTGATGGGAAAGGAGTTTTATCAGTTAGAAAAAATAAGGTAGTCACAAGACAACGCTGATGAGTGATGATGATTTGTATTTGAACATCTGTAGAGTTCACATGTGACACAGCTGCCTTAATAGTGCGCGCAGGAGACAGAGCACATAACACCCACTTGCTAGTGAACGTGACCAAATGTAAGTTGCTCTGTTCTGATATCAACACAATCCAACATCACATGCCCTTCCTCCTCCAGAGCTGGCGGGTTAAAGACCAGTTAATATCTCATCTGCATTAAACACTTCTGTTCTGGATACAGCTGTCTTAGGTAAGTCCTTAAGCCCTTTAGAAAATGTCAGAACTGCAGTGCATGGGTAAAATGATCAGTGAGAGTAATATGAAGTCAAACTCTGCTAAAAGGTCTTCTACAATATAAAGAGTGGTGCTGTTATTGGTATTTTTTCCCCTTGTGTCTAAAATCCTGCAAATGTGAACCAGAGTTCACTGCTTTCCCTTTAACACACCTTGGATTGTGTGCACTATCAAGTGCCTCCTATCTGAGAAAAAGGAGGTTGTCAAGTTTAGTGACTGGGAAAAAAATTAAGATGGCATATCATGAGTTGAAAACCAGTTTGAAATAGGAAAAAGGAGACTCTAAAAGGAAGTTAGACAGGAAATTGCAGTGCAATAACATCAAAGAGGTGTAGAGGGGAATGAACATCATTACTGGCTTCAAGCAGAAGAGAAGTCAGGCTCCAGGAGATATGTTCATATCAAAGGAGTTTAAGATGCTCTGCAAACGGGTTTGACCAGCTGCTCCCCCCAACCTCTGCCAGTCCAGCCTCTTCGCCATCACCACCCTCACTTAAGCACCACAGATGCAGCACCTTCTACACCAGCTTTTCCTCAGCTCTTCTTTACAGTGGATGGCGTGATAGCTGAGTTCAGGGGGCAGAATTTAGGGAATGGAGAATATTGTGGTACCCGGCACTCCGACACTTAAAGACCGTCTGTCTCAGTCGGTGCTATCTTCAGCCTAAGTCATTGGTTTAGGAGGTTTTCTACCACATGGAAAACATCATGTGTTATGACAGTCAGGCAGGGCAGCTAACCATGATTAATCACTACAGAGCAATTGCTCTCACTTCCCAAATAACGGAGACATGATATGGGGATTGGGAGCCCCATGAGACCACACGTCCAACATACACTGGAACCATTACAGTTTGCATACCAAATGACCTGTTCTTCTCATTGCTTTGCAGAGCTTATTCTTCTGTGACGGGCGTAAGGTAAACTGCCTTATCTTAAATATAACCAACACTGAAGAGTTTGTTGTGGGAGAGGTGTGTGAGGAGCAAGCTGCAGGACTGAGAAGTTTAGGAGATCCATTGTCCCTGCCATTATCAGCGTTTTACGATACTTATGATTCGTCTTATGGGGGTCATTTGCACCTTTTAATTGGCTATTTTATTGCTCTATATCCATCTTTCAATCACATGAAAACAGCTAATCATTTTTGTTGTTTTCCATTTACAGCAGCTAGTGAGAGTAAATGTGTAAACGTGTGAGAGTGCACTTGCGGGATAAAAAAGCCTACAGCTGTTAAACAAAATGCAAGACTACAATATTGCTGAGCAGAGAGAAAACAAAGGAGATGAGATTTTTAGGCAGCGAGGGAGGCAGTGGAGTATGAACAAAAGGGGGAAAGGGAGGGAGAAAAGAGAATGAAGTGGATAGCAGCGTGAGGCAAGGACAGAGTAAAGCGAGAGACAAGAGCAAGATGAGAGAAAGAGTACACTAACTGTATGATCCAATATAAAAAATTGTTTGCGGATACACATCTTCTATATAAACAGAGATATGTTCTTTTAAACTGTATTGAAACAAGGTGTTTTTTATCTTTTGCCTTTAAGCCAACTTGATCTGACTGACTGCCCCTCATTAACAGAAAATCTGAACAACAGATGGGTGGGACTGTTGTGTGCCAGAGACGACCATAGTAGGGATACCAGCCTCTCACTGAAACAAAAATGTGGACCAGTCTAAAGCCTGCATGAGTTTTTGGCATGTAGGGTCTACTTGCACATGCAATGACCTCAGTATTTGAAAATTTGCCATGTTTAGTATGAGCATCCATCCTTGTAAGTGTGTGTATATCTATGTCTATTGCCCACTTGTGCATTCTCACTAATGAGAAGTATCCCACTTCTCATTAGTGTGTCCTGGTTCCTCAACATCCGGGCAATGTCCAATGCCAGTACGGTTTCAGTTTTTTGTCGTTCGCTCATATCTGAGGTAGGCTTAGTTAGTATGGGGAGTCTAGCCTAGGGACCCTTACTGGATACAGACCTAAAGTTTCAAAGGTGTGTAGTACTCTAAGGAGCTTGGAAAGAAAAGCATCTGGACTAGCTTACGTTTCTTGAAGATGTTTCACCTTTCATCAAAGAAGTTTCTTCAGTTCTA
Organism: Pelvicachromis taeniatus; assembly: GCA_015108175.1. Lineage (NCBI taxonomy): Eukaryota > Metazoa > Chordata > Actinopteri > Cichliformes > Cichlidae > Pelvicachromis > Pelvicachromis taeniatus. Next base: position 18,589 of record VURO01051008.1, on the reverse strand, counting down.
AGAGCAAATGGTGGATTTTAGTCTCAGATTTTAAGCCCTATTGGGAGTGTCCCTACGAGGGTCGTGGACCCACTACTGAGCCTCTGCTGAATCACATGAGCCAAGGTGTGAAAACAGGTGTGGGTCACAATCTGCCAAGGTTTTGAGTGAACCCATTGTGAGACCTTGCCTCACCCAATCATGTGACTTACTGAGATCAAATAACTCAAAATGTGAATGGGCACTGAGGCGACTGGAAAGGGATCTTAAAACTGGATTATAAATGGCAGAGAGTTGTAAGTCACCCCCTGTGTTCAAAGATGGTCATTCACAGTGGACATAGATGGCTTCTTTCACTCCTCATTCAAACCATCTGTCTTCACTGTCCAAAATGTGAACATTGGAAAGAGTGACCTTTGTCCTTTAGATACAGATGTACAGCTCAGTCTTGTCCTATCGAGCTCCTCAAAGAAGCTGAGACCCCTACAAGCTAGGCAACAGCACCCCTACCATTAGGTATCAGGAGGTTGTTGCCTTGGACCCACTGTCAGACCTGACTACATTGGTGCAATAGGTAAAGAGTTCCTCCTGGTGCATGACAATGCCTTAAGTGGTGACAGTATGCAGGCAGTTCCTGGAGGCCCCCATGCTCGCCTGACCTAATTCCAATAGAGCACTTCTGGGACGTTACATCTGATCCCACCAGTTTGCACCTCAGACTATCCAGAAGCTCAATGATGTGCTGTTCATAGCTGGGAGGAGATTCCCCACAACACCATCCATCATCTCATTAGGAACATGCCCCAACATTATCAGACATGAATACCACCACCAGCCTGCTGCATCATTTTTTCACTTTGAATTTCAGGTTGTCTTTGACTGCATTTATCTCTACATTGATAATTTTTATTTCCATGAAATTATGTAGCATCATTTTGTTCCTCACACATTACCCAAGCCATATCAGTAGAGAAATCCAGCATGATTTATTTTCCACACTGGTTTCTGATGTACTTTGCCATGCAATTTATTATACGAATGCAATATTTACACAGATATGAGATTGTTCAATTTTATTCTCAGTTTGCAGAATATAATAAGAACACACCCACACAGTCATGATGAAGGAGGTTAACTGTGTATTAAACACTTAAAAGAAAGTTTTTTCATGAACACCTAGTTTTCCAGAAAAATACTTTTTAAGCCAGTCTAAGAAGCTTGGAGCATCTGGACTTCTTTAATTTAGAAGTCCAGATGCTTTTCTTTCCAAGCTCTTCAGACTGCAATGACCTGGATGACTGAGAACCTTCACAGACACTTTTAAAATCACTTTTCAGGGGATCTTGCAACTGAATAAGATCTTTAATTAGAGCACAGACGCAACAGAAATCTTGCTTTTAATTGCTTTTCCAGTTAATCTAAGGTTTTAGTTTATTTGGATGTTTATGGTTTATGTTTAAGTCCTTTAGGTTTTCTAAGTTAATTTCTACTATGCCTAGTTTATATTATTATTACATTATAGTTCTTTGTTATTAGATTCCCCTTGTGTCTTCAACCCCTGTGTTTAAGTCTCCCTCGCCCTTCATGTGTTTCATGTCTGCGTGTCTTGTGTTGTCAAATTCTTGTTGTCATGTCTGCGTCTCAATATGTTTCCTGTTTTATTTTGAAGAGGTCTTGTGTTCCTATGTTCAATGTGTTTAGTTTTACGCTCCCGCTGTGCTGTTGTTATGTTCATTTATATCAGCTGTTTCCCCGTGTGTTTCCACTTCCCCTGATCACCTCCTGTGTGTATTTAGTCTGTAGCTATGTCCCAATTCAGGGACTGCATCCTTCGTGGGCCGCATTTGTAGGCCGGTTACGTCACAGTGACGCGACGAAGGCTGTCCCAATTTGAAGGCTGCTCCAAATGTGGCCGACAAATGCGTCCTTCATTTCCCGAATTTGAAGAATTGGTCGGGTGTATCCTTCGTGGCCCACCATATCCCAGAATTCATAGCGCCACTTCCAGTTTCCACCACTGGCGGCAGCAACGGAGACGGTAAAACCAAGGAGGTGGAAGCAGTAAGGGCGGGAACAGCTGGTGACGCAAATCTGAAGGCTAGACCGTCCCATTTCACAAGCCTCACACTTTCTGGCCTTCTCGGCCTTCGGAGGACCCAGCCCACGTAGACAGCGAAGGCCGGGTCCTTCGAAGGATGCAGCCCGTGAATTGGGACATAGCTCGTGTGTTTCCACTCATTCCTCATCTGATCGTCTGCTTTGTTTCCATGTCATGTCATAGCTCCAGGTTTATGAATTCATGTCAGGTTTCCAGGTTTCTGGTGTTAAGTTTCTAGGTCCATCATCCCGTTTTAGGGTTTTTATATTTAGCTCACCCAGTTTAGGTTATTGTTAGTTTTGCCTTTGGTTTTTGTTTTTGTTCTGTTTACCAGCCTACAATAAACGGCTTGCGTTCAGTTAATATTAAGTCTGTTTCCACACCTTGTTTCATCTGCATTTGGGCCCATTATTCACATTCCACACAGTCTGCTTCAACCAGACTGTGACAAGCATAGATATAATATGTAGAAACACAGAGTTGGTCTCTTTTTAGTTTCTAAAAGCCCAATAAGCCTAAATTCACTCTTACCACCAAAGAACAGTTGACTTTCTGCGGTAATGGGAAACGAGGGAGCAACATGACCAATGCCTCCTTCTCCTTTATCCACAGAGATTGTCAAGCGACCGCGTCTGGCTGTAAGATCCACTGAATGCCACTGACCATCATTTAGAGCAGTACCTGAGAAAACAGCAGGTGACAACCCTGATGATATTTTATTTCTTTTTATTTTAAAACCAGTATTAAAAACATAAATCAGTAAAGGGTTGACATATGACAGGTTAGGATTTCACTGTGTAGGTTTATAAACTGACCTGCACTGAGCTCCAGCGCCACTGAGCCACCTTTATGGATCATCAGTCGGAGTCTGGCATCACTCAGATATAACCAGACCATGCCCTCTTGTTGAGGGAGGCTAAAGGTGAGTAGAAGCCCTTCGTTGTTCCACGTCCTGAACTGGAATCCGACAGACACACCACCCGGCGAGGACGCTGTAGTCCCGGGCAACTGGAGGAAGCTCTGGGGCCCGGGGAACGTCAAAGCAACGGAAACTGGCTCAGCACAAGAAAAGGTCACATTGCCCTGAAAGAGAAACATGAAGAGGAGAGAAAGGGGAGGTGGGAAGAAAAAAAATGATTACTGGTGAGATAAAACAACATAAAACATGAATATTAATCAGCTGCTGAGGGCGTGTCGCTGTGACCTTGTGTCGCAGTCATCTCATCACCAAGTCTCCTTGAATATAGCAATATAGCAATGGCTCCTAACTGAAAACAGCAATGTCACCCATCACAGAGCTGTACAAGGAGGTGGATATGCATATGAACAGTACTATAGAGGCATTTCCCATTGTGGCCCATTGTTTTGAGTAGTGGTAATGACACTAGGTCCATTGCTAAGGCTGTAGCAGTTATATATTACAGCCCCTGCTCTCTTCTGGGAATATCAGCCTGCTATCTTTATAATGCTCTGGAAACACAGATGACATCTAAAAGCCCTTTGTAGGGCTGTTAAAGTGATATATGAAAGTATGCGGTGGAGAAAGCTTCAACACTGCAAAATAAAAAAGTAGAAAGTGGGCTATAAAATTCCCCAAAAGCCATTCACTAACACATATGCCCAACCAAAAATACTCCATATTGCCGTTACCATGCCTTTAAGAAAGGCTAAAAGTGCTCTCTTTATCAAGACAGACTAGAACAGTGTTAATACTCTATTACTATGAGATGTGCAGAGCTCTTGTAAAACAGCCTCTATTAGACCTTCAGCCATGCATGTGAATCTCTGAACCATTTTTACCAAGACGTTTTGCTTCTCCGCGCTCTCATCCGAAACTGTAATGAGAAACCATTTGTTACGAAATGGTTCAGAGTTGCTCTCCACTGAGTTCACTACACTTATTGTCATTGGAGAATTTTTTATTTTTTGTTTCTAATGATAAAGGTGAGGAAGGGCTTACTAGAAATCTAACCACCATCAAGGCTCCTCTGTCTCCTCATCACTCAGTCTCCTCTTTATTAGCTCATTAGCATCATTAACCAGCTAGCAGCGCTGCTGCCGGCATCCACATAATTTCCCAGTGGTGCTCTGAGGACGTGAACATGTATGAACACACCTGCACGTACAAACACATTCATATACTCTCGAGGCTAACCTGTCGTCATTTATGTACGTGAAGGATTGGATAAGCAGCAGAGGAATCTGCCTCGTGGTGTTTTGTAGGGATTTCTTAATAATGCTAATAATCAAGTCACTAAAAAAAACAAAGAGACTGTGTCACGAATCTGCAGTTACTATACTTTTTTATTTTATTTTTACTGCCTCAGATCTAGCTATTGATGCTGTGCTTTCTCTCAGATATAAAACCCATACTTGGGGAGTTTGAGGAGCTGAACATCAAAGCAGTCATGATCACACTATAGAAAAACAAAAAAGTTTATGTGGTATCCCAAAGAGGTACCTGAACTAGTATTTTTTGTTTTTCATATCAACCCTCTCGATGCACTGATCAATGCCCTATCATGTAGAGTGTGTAAAGGACGTATTTAAGACGGATTAAGCTTAAAGAAAGTAGAATATGTCTAAAGATAAATATAAGGAAAGCTGTAGACCTCACACATAGGTCATTCTGTAATACACTTACCTCCTAAAAGTCTATTTTCTTTGTTAATGTAATCTTTCCACATTATTGAATTCACCTTACTGAAAATTTCAGTCTGAACACAGTTTCCCAATACTCTTCCATCTACCATCAGCCCCTAGTCCATTTTCTTTAAATGAATATTAATCTATGCCCACATTCCCAACTGAGCCACGTCGTCGCTATCTCCACTTTATCCAGGTTCTTCGACCAAATCTTCATCAGTTATCTGCTTACTCTGCTAACTGTACACACTAATAATTGTTTAATAATGCTTGTGTCTTTAGAATAAATGTATTTTTCTTCCAATTGATAACTCCTCTTGAAAAAGAAGCACAATTAATTACATCCATAACTCACGTTTAGCTTTCACTGTTCTCGACTCATTTGAACTTCTCAGCCAACAAATTGTAACGTCTTGTGTCGTCTTATCTAAACCATTTGAAGTAACGCTACCCTCTCCTTTGCTAATAGTCTGCTCAGCTATTAGCAGTTATTTTATGCTGTAATGCTGTATCCCTTTCCATTTTAGGAAGGCAAGAATCAAGACAGGTTTGCAAGATACCTAGCTGGGTCTTTTTTACATTTACTTAACTAGAGGAAGAAGGTCTTGGGGTCTATTCTTTGATCTCAAATTGAAAAAGCAAAAGTAATATATATATATATATATATTAATAAAACTAATATAATAAGGACAACAAGACAATAATAAATGGCAGGGTAATTACATAAAAATAAATTAAAGGCAACTAATGAAATGAATGCAAACGATTAAAAGAATACAGGTGTCTATGATAATGCCAGTAGGGACTTTAGGTTTATGTTGGAAAGCCTCAGATGCTGAGGCAAACTGTTTCAGAGCCTGGAGTCACAGCAAATACCGTGTATCTGCTAGTAGTGGCCTGTCTCTTATTGACGCCCGTTTCTAATAAACACCGGTTTGAAAAAACACGTCACGACAAATAGACCCTGGTCTCCAATAGTAGCTGGGCCCTGAAGTCCCTCCGCGCTGTCGTTGGTCCTCCTGCGTCTCTCGTCACTCAGCCAGCTGTTTCCAGTCAGCCGTCTTTTCACCTCAGTCTAAAAACCGTGCCTGGGTCCTCTTTTCTTCTCACTTCCGTGACAATTCCTCCTGAGAAGGGAATAAGAGCCGGTCTCCAACAACCGCCGGTCTCTTTTAAACACCGAGCCAGCCAGCTCATTTTTTGAAAAAACGCTGGGGCTACTATTGGAAGATATACGGTAAGTGCTGATTCCTAGTGTTTTCTTAAAAACAGAAAAAATGATGTTCTTGGTATCATGTACTTACTGTGACAGTAACTTGGTGGTCACTTTTCTTAGCTAGCTCTATCAAGTTGAAGCCATTGTACAGCAGGTTTTCTATGCAGCCATGGATGTCCTTACTGGAGGTGTCTGGTTTCTGCGAGTGGAGGCTATGGACAGCTCCTAAACTCAACTATGTAGAGATCACAATGTAAAATGTGAAAAGAATATTGTATATTTTTTGTGCACATTTATATATCAGTTTTAAATCAGTGTATTTTAGCACACCTGTTCGATGGCCCAGCGGCTGAACTCTGCCGGGAGCTGCACTCTCTCTGTGTTTTTGTCCACAGTGAGGTTGAGGTGAGCATTTTTTTGTTCCAGTACTACATGGTGCCAATGCTGATCATCCAACAGGCTGCCAAGGGAGGCGAGGCGTAGTGGTTCAGGAGAAGTCTTACCTGAAAGAGAAAAGCAGGAGACAGAAAAAAGGGGTGAATAAAGAACAACAAGAGAAATGGCAAAGAATACAAAAGACAAGACAAAAGAAGAAAGTGCTGGTAAAACAGTACATTTTGGACAAAAAGGAGAAGGAATGGGGCAAAGGGAGAAGTGGATAGAGAAGGTGAAGAATGTAAAAATAGAGGAAGAAGAGAGGTGGGGAGAGAAGATGCATGTGATGGAAGAAAAACAAAGAGGATTGATGGATGGCAGGGAAAGAATAAGACGTGGTAGAGGATAAAGCAGGCAGAGACAAATAGACAGTCACTGAAAACTAGAAATGACAAAGACAGACTATTTGTTTTTTTAATCAACACACCAAAACTGTTTTATCTGTACAAAACAAGAAAAAAATACATTGTATATCAAATTGGTCACTATGAAATGGAAAAGAACCAAAGCGTTCATCAAATTATTTTACTTATGTCATCAGGATTATTCAGTTTTCAGGTGGCATTTAGTTCTTTTTCTATTTTTACCTGATCTGACTGTCACTTCTATTATATAACCTGTTAGCTTGTAGGGTTGTCAATATCTGACCCACTATTCTGGGGAACAACAACAGCCAGACTCCATACTACATCTAAATATTTCACTTTTCTCCAAATCCCACAGCGAGGATCACAGGGAGGTCACTCTTGGGCATCTCATTAAGAACAACTGGATATAACTGCATGCTAACACTGAAAACTGAAGCCAAATATGTGATAATGCCTAATTTGGGAAAAAAAAAAAACTGGAGAAGACACATGGCAAGACACCATTAAAGATAGATGAGCACCAGCCGGTCCTAATAAGTGGATCCATCTCCATTCCCCCCCCTAGGGATGTGAAAGAAACTGTGTTTCTGCTTAGAGGGGGGAACTGGAGAGAGCAGAATACTGTCAGTCATTAAAAATGTATTAGATATTCTTAAGGGAAAAGCAATTTCAACTTCAGAGAAAGAAACAGACCATTTGGAAGCTGATGGACAAATACATCTCTGATATTTTACTTCGGTCTGTGAGAATATATACAAACTAGGGAGAAATCAAAGGAAAACCCTGAACTGTTCATGCTTACAGTAAGAGGTCATGCAGAAAAAGGGGGGGGGGGGGGCAGTGTTTGGGTCAACTCATACACACAGCTGGAGGGTCGTTTTAAATCTTGGTATAAGTGGTCTGAACATACGGGGGCCCTGAGAGGCCAAACGGACTGCAACTACTACAGAAAACACTTGCAAAAAGAAAAACGCTGCAAAAGCACAAAAAACACAACAGAAATAGGAAAAAACACAACGGAAATGTTTCTGGGGAGACCATAACCCAACGGACCAGTTGCACGTTGTGTCTCCCAGTCCCAGTGCAATGGTTAGCATGTTTTGGATCGTGCAACTGGTCTGTCAAGTCAAGTCAAGTCAATTTTATTTATATAGCGCCAAATCACAACATCAGTCGCCTCAAGGCGCTTTACATTGTAAGGTAGGCCCTACAATAATACATACAGTGAAAAACCCAACAATCATATGACCCCCTATGAGCAAGCACTTTGGCTACAGTGGGAAGGAAAAACTCCCTTTTAACAGGAAGAAACCTCCGGCAGAACCAGGCTCAGGGAGGGGCGGCCATCTGCTGCGACCGGTTGGGGTGAAAGAAGGAAGACAGGATAGAGACATGCTGTGGAAGAGAGACAGAGATTAATAACAAGTATGGTTGAATGCCATACAGGGAGTCTGTCGGGTTATGGTCTCCCCAGAAACATTTGCGTTGTGTTTTTTCCTATTTCTATGGTCGTTTTTCTTATTTCCGTTGTGTTTTGTGTGCTTTCGCAGCGTTTTTCTTTTTGCAGGTGTTTTCTGAAGTTGCAGTACGTTTGGCCTCTCAGGGCCACCATATGAACAACCTCCCATATGACAATCGATAGGGGGTGAGAGGTCACCATAAGGTTTAAAGAATATGAATATGGTTTAATATGCACTCAATGTCATCTCAGAAGATGTTAAAGAATGACTCTACCACATGTATATAGTGCAGAACTGTAGATCTGGTTAATACTGAAAGCTAGAAGGTCAGCTTTTCAGGTTATTTAAAATACATTTAGCAAAAGATGACAGGTCCTCCTCCTCAGTGCCTCTGCAAACTCTTCAGACAGATGACAGATTCAAACACAGACCCTTCATGCTTCAAGGGAACACTTACTACTGCACTACCTTTTTACTCTAGCACGTGAGAACTGCTACAAATATGCTCAACATACAACACGTTTTTCTTTTTTTCAAAGCTTCAATCTGATATAACTAAATGAAAGGCCAATTAAATATTCTATGTAAAACAAAACATAGCAAATCTTACAAAAAATGTTCTTTTGAAACAAAAACGTGATGCAGATGTCAGGTAAACTTTCACCTTTCACCAAATCTTGGACCAGATTAGAACTGATTTTAACCTTGAAAGCCACGAACCCATTATAGCTCTAATTAACAGAAAATTGATTATTGGGATAAACATGGATTTGTGATATTGATGGAGTAATTCAAGAATTGTAATAGTCTAAATTTGAGTGACCAGATTTAGCCCTTTAGTGCTTGAAAGGATAGTATCTGGTGGCGTAACACATTACTGATCTTTGAGCTTTGTTTTGTTTTTTTTTCCTTGAGTTTGTCACATTTTTCGTATTCTTACTACAGGTGGAGTGAAGAAAAACAATTTTATTATTTTATCAAAGAAAATTAAACTAATGATACAGAGGAAGTCTGTCCTGTCAACACAGTTATTGTGATGACTTATTTGATTAGAGTCTGGATGAACAGAAAGAGACACTGCAATCAATACGAGAGGAAAGATGAGAATCTCTTTGTGGGCTTTGATTAATGGAAAAATTACTGTGTTGTAGGAGGTAGAGAAGAAGGCCTTACTGGATGGATGTTTCATTAGATGGATGATTTGATTACTGCATGAATGATGGGAAAGAGAAAGTAGGAATCAATATCAGAGATCAGAGGCCAAAACAGAAAATTGCTTTACTAATATTAATAAATAGAGCCATCTCTTTCCATCTCTTCATCAATCTTTATTTGTGCGTTTTTTGTCTTTCGTATTCTCCAATCGTTTTTGGCTGTGAAATCATTGCCTCCGAGGGAGGAAACTATGCCAGTTTTGAGGAGCTAATGGTAGAAATTTGAGATTGTCTCACCTGTTTTGTCATCACAGCTCTCTGTTAGCTATAGCTATTAATTAAACAAGTAGTTTGTGTTATTTAACTAGCAATGCAATCAGTTTACCTCATCGGTGTGTTAGATTTAAAAGATATAATTATGCTGAGCTGTAGAAGAGCTGCAATCAAAAAGTTCCTTTTTACTTCTTAATATTTAAAACCTTCCCTTCAAGGTCATCTTCATGTGCACCTCTTTACTGAGCTTGATATTTTTTAGGTCACTCTGGAAGTCCCACTATGACCAGTTGTGTTGTGGTCCTAAGTCTTTGACCCAGCATTTTATGCTTAGTTCTCACTTTTGTGTAGTTCCTTTGTATTTATCCTCTGTTACAGGTGTTTTTGTTTATTCTCAGTGTCCTTAATTCCCTTGTGTTCCCCACATTTTGTCTGTTATGTTTCCCTGTTAAGTTATTTCTTGTTTTTTGGGGGGAACTTTTGTCTTGTGTATTCTATGTTTAATTTTACTTCACCTGTCTCATTATCCTGAGTTACACCTGCCATATTTCCCACCTGTTTTTCCTAAGCCTCATTATCTTGTGCATTTGTCCCTTTGTCCTGTCTCGTGTCTTCCCTCATGGCCGTGTCAGGATTATTTACCCCAGAGCTGTGTTTCTTTGTGTTTCTGTAAAAATCTGAGCGATAAGCTGCATTTGGGTCCACTGCCTTCCACACAGCTGAAACTTGACAACTTGACAACTTGACAACTTGAACTTGTGCATCTTTGCTGGACCCTGCAGTGGATGAAAACTCCAGCCCTTTCAGTTGGTAAAGTAAAAAGATGAAGTCAGACCTATGATGGCATGCGCTATCATGGAGGTAATTTGTGCTTAATGTTGTCAAATGCCTTACAATAGAACCCTATGTTGACAGTGTGACACTGGGGGACAATTTCAATGTGCACAACCTTGTGAATGTCACAAAAAATGACAAACATGCTCCAGGTTATCTCGCTGCACTGATGTGTGGCTTTGGGCTTGGACACTGAGGGCTTTTCCTCTGACAACTTCTGGTTGCTGACAGTGTTGTAGCCAAAGCTCCAGATCTCATTACCAGTGATGATCCTCATTAAGGTGACTTCTGAGTCAGTTTGAAACATAAGTTGATATTTGCTCTCAACAAGTTTGAGTTCTGCATTGATATTGTACCTCATATTCAGAAATCCTGTTCAGTTGGAGCTGAATTAGAATCTTGTCCAGGCTTCCTCCCACAGTCCAAACATTAGCATGTTACGTTAATTAGTCAGGAATGTGATTAACTGGTTCACTGCCTCTCCGTAATACACTACCAACCTTTCCATGGTGTAACCTGCCTTTCACTAAATTTTAGTCTTGATGGTCTCCAACCTTAGGATGGATAAACAGGTCAGATACACAGATACAAGTAGTCAAACTGGGACTAGACCAAAAAACAGCAGTCCAAAGATGAACATGTGAAGCTTGGCCAACTACCAGTCAGTATGTTTTTATTTTTAAATTATTACGTACCCAGTCACAGAACCCATTTATTGAACCCTGATACCAAACATAACAAGTGTATGTTTATTATTAATTAAAACATACGTGTTTGAATTGTATAAATACCATTCATTATACATTGTAGATTTATGACATATGTTTTTAACAAAATTTGAAGATAAAGTTTTTACTAAAGGATTATATAGGAACAATTACTTGGCTCAGTCCTGATATTTCTACCTTTCAAAACTCTTTTGTCTGCTCAGTCTTATATCTCTGCACTTACCAGGTTGTTTAAATAGAACCAGTTAATGTAACAGATCACTTAACCTTGCACATACAAGGCCAGGCACCGTACAAGAGACAAGAAACACTTAAAACCTACATGCTGGAATAATCAATAATATACCATAAGGTAAGTGTATCCGATTAGAGTCTGTGTAACACACATAAACACAGTTGATATTCTGTAGCTGCATGACATCTCATCCCAGAAACAGTCAAACAATCTATTTTGAACTTTTGTGTCATTTCATAAATTGTGCAAGATTTTATTTATGAACATCAGAGAAAAAGACAGAATATCCTGAGTAACTGTCTTCAGCGGATTCACCCAAAGGCCTTACTAGACAACACTGAGAGACGATGCAGATCAGATTCATTTTTTAATGACTGAAATCTGACTTAAGTGGAAATGTGTGCGCCCACGAGCAAGACGTTGTTGAGAAATAGACTGGGGAAAAAAAGTTTCAAACCTAGTTTAAACTGTGAATGACTGCAGCAGTCTGCTGTCTCATCATTATAAGTCTGTGCTGAACACAAGTTTGAATCATTTTGTCATTCTGCTCATGCCCGCAAGACACTATCGCGTCACTGTATCTCGTCTCCTATTCTATTACAGCTCCTCAAAATCTGATTGCTCTTATCAGAAAACTGGCTAGTATAATTATTTCAGCAACTGGCTCCCATAAAACACTATGTCTGTCACAGAAACTCACTAATGATTCACAGCTCAGGTCACCAAGTCAGAAGTTTTCAGGAAGATTTTTGCTTCCTCAGGAAGTATTTCTTGTGCTTTTCCCCTTCCATTGTGTGGAGTGAGGTAAATCATGTTTTTATTTTTTTTATTTCCTTTCATTTTTTTTTTATTGTAGACTTAATTTGCACAATAATCTAAACAAAACAAAGACAAAAATGACATGTACAAAAATCACATTTGGTCAAATTAAGAGAAGCTGATCAAACAAAAACCAATAGATACAAGATAATTTCTCATCTTAAAAGAGTCTTTTAATATATATTGAGCATTTGGGTATTGCTATAATTTGGATATTGTAAAATATTGTGGGATATATTGAATTCTGCTGTAGGACCTAAGAGCTCAATAGCTTCTTTCCAAAGCTAGAAAAGCTGCAAAGTAGCTCCCAACAAAGTAAAGCGTACAGTGGACTATCTGATCTCATTAATCATTTTTATTTACAGGCAATGGGAGAGCTTGAAGTACTTTGTGAATAGCTCTGTTTTGAAAAACAATCATACAGTACTGTGGAAAGGACCACTCCTCATTTCTTTATATTTTCCTTCTTTGGAGCCAGAGTTTCTGTCTTTTTTTTTTTAAGTGGTCTTGACCAATGCTGCTCCAGGATTTCTAAAGGTCTTCGGTTGTGGTGTTTTCCTTTTCTTGCCTGTATGGTCTAGGCATCAACTCTGATTTATATGGGGGTTTTTTTGCAGTGAACCGAAGACAGGAAAAGTGGGTGAGGAACTTATCAGACAGGAAGCTCACTGAACCTGAAAAGAAGGTACTAGCTAAAGGACTCCATTTTGCCATTTCTCCACAACAGCTCATAGTGGATCTAATCACAGCCACGGAAACAGGGATCCATCCCAGCTCCCTTCACTGACTTCACCAACTATAACTACAACTGAAGCAGTGGAGACTGTCAGAAAACGACTTCAGCAAGACACTCCCTTAGAAAAGAGAACCAGCTTTACCCATGATCACATTTGCACACCGTTAGACCTCTATGTTACCACCACATATTTTAAATACAACAAAGGTTTCTACAGACAAAAACATGGGTGTGCCATGGGCTCCCCAGTGTCACCCATTCTAACCAACCTTTACATAGAAGAACGCCCTTGGCAGCACCTAGCCTGTGGTACAGATACATGGATGACAACTCGGTCAAAATCAAAACCTAAAAAGTTTAAGTCTTCACATTAACTCTGTGGACAGAAACTTAAAGTTCAACAGGGAAGACACAAAGGATAACAGTTTACATTTCTGGACTGTGCTGTGCACATTTATAATTCAAAAAACACACCAGAGAAGCCTCAGATTGTTGTCTTTGCACTGACTTTGGTACAAAATCACTTTCATAGCTGCAGGTTTTCCATATTAAATATGCATAAAATTGAGGAAAATTGAAAGAAAAACAAATCGACTGTAATAAGTCTGTGACTGTTGTTTAATCTGAGTATCTTAAAGTGGACCTCATCCATCCAACAAGGTTATCCATCCATCCATTCTCTTCTACTAATCCTCATCAGGGTCGCGGGGGCGCAGGAGTCTATCCTCGCTACCATAGGGCAAGAGGCAGGGTACACCCTGGAGAAATCAACAAGATCAAAGAACGCCAAAGTTTCCAAAAAATGAAGACGGAATATACGCAGCAATCATAAATGGCTGCTCGCAGTGCTTGTTCTCAGACAGTTTTTCTACTCTTGGCTCTCTATGATGCAAATGGTGCTGAAATCTGTAATATGGTGGCACATTGCTCTGACTGCAACCACAGGAGCCCCATCCACCTCATATTCAAAACGACTAAAACAGTCTCTATTGCAAGGTGCAGGAAATTTCAAGAAAGCTGTCTTAAAGGGATCGAGAAGGGAGCTAGAACAGCTTGTTTCCAACAGTAAATAAGCAAAGAGGCTGAACCAAGGCCCAGTATAACATAAAAAATATGTTTTGAAATGCAAATAATGAAAAACTAGTCCAAAAATTTAGAAAAAAAATGAGATGGAAATTAGCATAATTGGTCCTCTTAAAATCCAACATCCAAAATTGCTTCTCTTCAAATGTGTATTCAGTTAACCCAAATTTTTAAAGGCCCCTGGGTTTATAAGTTGAATGAACTTAAAATGACCTACTGTAAAGTAAACTTTTATTGGATTCTTTTTTTAGGAGTAGTGTGATATGTGCTGTGAGATTTCATAACATGTTTAGCTGCCAACGCAGTGTCACAAAATAAGATTGGCCAGTAATTACACCCTGCAGTGCAGCCAAGTAGGTGACTGTGACTAATGACCTGGTTACTGCTTTCATATCTAGGAAGCAAGTAACAAGGCTTCTTTATGTGCTGGGGCTTTCCATATAGTCAGAAAGGTATTTACACTTCTGCTTCCTTATATATTCACTACATATACCTGCTGCAATCACACAAATTCCATCAAGAATGCAATTATCTAAAAGAGACTCTGGACAAATTGGCAAGCAGTGACAGGAGAGGTGATTTTTTTTTTTATTTCTCTCACGCAGAAAATGAAAACTGGTTAATAAGTAAAAGGAGAGTGACAGGGGGAAGGAATTAATCGCATTATTCGAAGTACTGAAGTGCTGAAGATACTAGCATCTGCTAAAAAATAATTAATCTACCACCCAGTTTTTATTCCTCTGTCATCCAGGACAGTGCTGCTGTTTGTGCAGGGCTGTTACTCAGTGTTGCCTCATAATGTGGACAGCATCTGCTCCAGGGGGGTCAGACCTGAATGTGTTAGTGTTAGTACAAAAGTGCACACAGCAGATGACCCAAATTACACAATTCGTAACCTAAAAACTTGTGCAGAAAAGTGAAAAAGAGAGAGAGAGGGCGCGTGAGAGGGAGAAAAAAGTAGATAATATGAAGCAGAAAGCTGAAGGACGTCAGACTGAAAAATGGTTTGTGGAAGCTTTTGAAATAACATAAGAGGAAAAGAATTGCTCTGGCATATCCAAAAGACAGAGATACATAACAATGAAGGAAAACAGAAAAGATGGTCGGAGGGAATATCAAAAAGGTCTTTGTGTGTGTCAAGAAGGCAAGACAGGAGAATGAAAATTAAAGTACAGTACAACTAAAAACAGCCAACTGGTCTCTTCTGATTGAAAAAAATAAAATAAAATAAAACGCTGAGATGTGAGCAGAGAAACTCAGAAAAACAACACTAATTAAATCAGAAAAGGAGGAAAATGGAAACAAAGTCTTGCTGAGAAACAGAACAGAAAGAGAAACCACAATGAAGCTCTGCTGCTATTATTTCAAAGCACTTACGATACTGCCATGTTGAGTACATGTGTTTGTTCACACTGGGGATGGTTCTTGTGCCTAATTCACTAGTTGATTAGATGGGAGGAAAAAATTTGGACTAATCAACCAGAAAACAATAAGAATGCATTTAAATCCATCTCAATCTAATGGACAAGGTTAAACATGGGCAATAATCAAAATGCAGCTGAAAAGTGTGACACCATGCATGACACTGTACACGCTCAATGTCAGATGCTGAGTGTTGCTAACATTAGCGGCGGTTGTGCCAGCTGCCTTCTTTCCTTGCAAATTAACATCCACCCGCTGTGCTGCATGTAGTTCTTCATTGCTCTGGGCGAGCGGTAATCTGCCAGCTTATTCTGAGGCAACAAGGCAGAGAGGGCTGGTGTCGTCTGCTCGGGCTACGAGTCTGTGTAACAGCTGCATAACATCTCAGAAGTGACGGTTAAAATAATAAAATTAGAATAATTGCTCGAGCAAGTATGTATAGCAAGGGTGGCTGTATTTAAAAACCTAGTCAACTAGATGCTCACACCGCTGGTTCAAAAAGGCCAGTAAAAATTGGAAGGTGAATGGCCAGCTTGGCTAAGTAGCAAAAAGGGAAGGCCAAACAATACATTTTCTGCCAATAAGAGAACGATATGGCACCTATGATAGCTAGCTAACAGCAGTAGACTTACCATACATTATATGTGTTGTGGAACTGTTTATTTCTATACTGATGTTTTTGATTACATTCTATATGGTGAAGTCAGAGCCAACATAACAGCAAAACTTTCACAAAATGATTAACTAAAGTCAAGTCCTGCAAATAGCATTTTTTTAAGTGTACAACTTGTGACCTTGAATTGAGATAAAGCCACCCCGATGGGGTACTACACAAGTACACAGTCTATATCCCATATAGAAGCATACTAGAGGAAGTACACTTTGACCTGCCTTTATGTAAAATGATGCATAATCTGATTAAGTTAGAGCGCTTGTGTTATAATTGATTTAAGTTTCTTGAAGGTGACAGTGCACCTTCATAAACAAAAAGCTCTTCAAGGTGATCAATGACATTTAGACAAAGTCTGGGTCCTTTTTTTGAGGTGGTACGGTTTCTTTGCCTGCCGAATGCTTGAGGGGACATGGCGAATGTTGTTTTAAGAAGTTGTAACCTTTCTTTAAGATGTTATTTTCTTTAAGGATGTGCAAAACAAGTTTACAGTCTCAGAGAAGAGACACAGTGATGTCTCCGACAGATGGATGAAAGGTAGAACAGATGACGGATACACAAGGGAGGGATGGGAGGTAAAGATGCAGAGATGAAGAGCATTTGTGAGAAATAGAAGTCAGGGGGTGGATAAAAGGAAAGATGAAAGCAAATAGGAGGCGATGCAGGAATCATTTTTAGTAGACATGAAATGGTGAGAGGGCAAAAAGATGGATAGATAGATGGATGAATGGACCTGATGGGAATCCTGATGACTGGCAAGCCGTATGTTAACGATGGCAGTCTGACAGCCTCTGGTTTACCCTATTCACACACATGCGTGCACACACACACACGAACAATCTATACAGACTGTAAGCCATGCATCAAGACTTACAGAGTCCAGCCCCAACACATGCTACAGTGAACGGGTACCATCCATCACGGCTGTAACTAGACAGAGATGCAGCAGCAGCCAAGACTAAACCAATCAGATGGCAGTGTGTGAAACGGCCATCTCAAACCAAAAACAATCTAAAGTTATTTTAGAGTTTGTGCTGTTCTCAAACTTATACAGATGTTTTGTACCAATACAACCCTAAAGTGACAAAAAATGTGTTTTTGCTGAGCTGCTTACTGGGAGCTGTTTACAGGGAGCAAGAAATACCAGAACCAGACAATAAAAACAGAACTAGCACATTTCTTCTCAGAGTAAATGTCCTTAACTGCAAAATTGGTGTGCTAAAAATGCTGTTGCCAACTGCAGTAGCATTTCTGAGTGCTAAGGTGCCTTTCTTTTGTTTATTTGTATGCAAAGGAGAAACACCCTGGCGTAGTCACTGCTTGATTATCAGTTTGATTTAAAAAAAAAATCACACATATGGACACTCAAAAAGCGTCTTAGACTAAAATGTATACGTATGTCAAATATCAGAAAACACATTGGTTTCTCAAATGTTGCCATTTTTTATACTTAAAATATTTCTTTATAAATGAAAAGCCAGAGAAACCACAAGCATTACTGATAACAGATAACATTTAAAAGTGTCACACAGAAAGAAAAGTGAGATGTAGCAGCTGTGAGCCAACGAGAGATCCACAAATCGCTTGACAATATGATGCAAAGAATGATGAGCCATCAGCTGATTTTGGCTTTCGTTGAGACCACTTGATCTCCTGGAACTTCATGGAAATTTGAAATTGCCTGCCAGAGCTGATGCTGTACTTGATTTTTTTTTTGTGTATAAGATGCAATTAAAAAAGAAAATCAGCAATCTGACCATATAGGACTTAAATATGGTTGAATTCTGGTCAGATTCCCTCTCAAAAGGCGACCTCTGCAAGCGCAATATAATTAAAAGTGGAATTCCAGAAGTCTTGGATGTTGCACGCTCAACCTCTGGGAGACCTGTCGGTCACTGCAACTACCATATTTTTTGCCCTATAAGACGCTCCGGAATATAAGACACACCAATTTTAAAGGAGGAAAATCTAGAAAAAAAAGATTCGGAACCAAATACTGTAGAACACTTTTTCACACACCATACTCCGCCCGTTTTATTGAGCATGCATCGGTGATGACTTGTGTGAACTTGGTATTTTTTATTTTTATTTATTTTTGTTCCTTTTATTTTATTTTATTTTAATGTATTTATTTATCTTTCTTTTGTACTTACTTTTTATGTCATTGTCCCCGTCACTTTCATTGCTTTTCATTGTAATACTACAATGTTATCTTTTAAGTGATCTTTGTTTTTTCCTAACTGTATGTTAAAAGTGTGATAAATAAAGTTTATATATAAAAACAAAAAAAACTTGTGTGGACTTGGTGGAGTCAAATAACCCGTCATGCATTTCACGAGACCAGCCCGGTCACGTTCACCTGACCTGTGACATCATCGAGTACGCTGGTGTTCCAATTGCACAAATCGCGGGTCCGGACTCCCGTTCTCGGCA
>VURO01050998.1:2161-14581 GCA_015108175.1 Pelvicachromis taeniatus | reverse complement strand
CTTCTCCTTTGCCAAGATTTTCCATCCCACCTCACAGGTGTGGCATGTCAAGGTGATGATCAGACAGTATGAATATTGCACAGGTGTGCCTTAGACTGCCCACAATAAAAGGCCACCCTGAAATGTGCAGTTTGATCAAACAGCACAATGCCACAGATGTTGTAGCCTTTGAGGGAGTGTGCAATTGGCATGCTGACTGCAGGAATGTCTACCAGAGCTGTTGCCCGTGAAATGAATGTTCATCACTCAACCATAAGCCGTCTCCAAAGGTGTTTCAGAGAATTTGGCAGTACATCCAACCGGCCTCACAACCGCAGACCTCGTGTAACCACACCAGCCCAGGACCATCACATCCATCATGTTCACCTCCAGGATCGCCTGAGACCAGCCACCCTGACAGCTGCAGCAACAATTGGTTTGCATAACCAAAGAATTTCTGCACAAACTGTCAGGAACCGTCTCAGGGAAGCTCATCTGCATGCTCGTCGTCCTCATTGGGGTCTGGACCTGACTGCAGTCCGTCATTGTAACTGACTCGAGTGGGCAAACGCTCACATTCGATGGCGTTTGGCACGTTGGAGAGGCGTTCTGTTCACAGATGAGTCTTGGTTTTCACTGTTCAGGGCAGATGGCAGACAGCGTGTGTGGCATCGTGTGGGTGAGCGGTGTGCTGACGTCAACGTTGTGGATCGAGTGGCCCATGGCGGTGGTAGGGTTCTGGTATGGGCAGGGATATGTTATGGACAATGAACACAGGTGCATTTTATTGATGGCATTTTGAATGCACAGAGGTACCGTGACGAGATCCTAAGAAGACTAAGAAGATAGAAAGGGAATTTCATGACACTAATTAGTGATGAAGATATAAAACACACTTTAACTGAAACATAACAAACATGCAAACTGTTCTGATAATGTGAGGCTGGTGCTGTGACTTGCAAAGTGTCTGCTTATTTTTATTTGTTCTCTTAATAGTGTCACCAACGCTTATGTAATGTAAAACTAGAGACTATTAGCTAATTTTAGCTTTCTGAGTCATTAGTCTGCTGGCATATCGCTAGTTTCCAGCAAAGGAGCTATTTATTTGAGTGTGTTAAAGATTTTACTTTTGGGTGACTGCACAACGACTGAGATAGGAGGACAGAGAGGAGAAGAGCAGGATGAAGACAACAAAGAGAGATAGAGTGAGAAAGAGAGCAAAATGAAATAGGTAAGAGTGGACATGTAGCAAAAAATGATAACGCTATAGCTTCTGTTTTGACACATTTATTGATCATTTCACATAACTAAGCAGTGTGTTATACTGATAAAAAATGGATCTACAATCCGTTCTTATAATAATTATTATCATATTATAAACAGGATTGTTGCAACTGCATTGATGTCACAGACTACAAATCTATTCTGCACTACTGGATTTGGGATACATGCTGATGCTCTGTGCTGAATCTGTATAATAAACTGTGATGGCCAAACCCATGTCCACGCTCTACAGTCATGCCTAGATAAAACATGGCGGCCAGGGCTTAGACCAGTTAAATACCTAAAGGGGATCATTGGACTCATATGTATTTTCTTTAGTTAAAACAGCTTTTGTATTTAACTAAGTTTTTGAATTCAGAATTTTGTTTTTTGATTTTCTTCTTGGTGTTTAGTTTATTAACAAACTGGACTGTACTGCGTCTGTCAGGGCTGGCTGTGTGCAGGCAGGAACGAGGAAGAGGACCCAGAATGCAGACTCTCAGAGACT
This sequence comes from Pelvicachromis taeniatus, assembly GCA_015108175.1. Taxonomy (NCBI): domain Eukaryota; kingdom Metazoa; phylum Chordata; class Actinopteri; order Cichliformes; family Cichlidae; genus Pelvicachromis; species Pelvicachromis taeniatus. The sequence continues at coordinate 12,831 of VURO01050998.1, read as the reverse complement.
CGGAGTGGAGCTCAGCTTTGTTGCTGACTTGCAAAAACCAAAAACAAACCAGAACATGGAAACATAATCCATAAGGGAAAACCACACCGCAGGCGGCGAGGGACCAGGACCGTGGAAAACCGGGAGTGACGTTAACAACGCGACAGGGAAGCACAGAAAACACAGAGCTTAAATAGACAGGACATAACGAGGGGAACTAGAGGCAGGAGTTGAACACGGCTGGGAGACATTAGGGCTAACGAGAACAGGGAAGCAATACTGAAAACACTGACCTGAGACGACAACCTTCAAAGTAAAACAGGAAACACAAAAACACAGAGACAGACTCAGAGACATGGCTAAACACAGGGGCTTGACTACAGAGGGAACACAGGCAGGTGAGAGCAACACAGAGACAGAACACAAAACCACAATAGTCAAAACATGGGATATAAATAATCAAAACTGCACACTAAGAAAACAGAATAAACCAAGGGGCAGCAAAACCAAAACACCGACAGCAATAAATCCAGAACACAGTGGAGGGGAAGGCTGAACACAAGACCAAGGGAACACAGAGAAACATGAGGGCAAGGGGACCCAGTACAGAAAAGAAAACAATAAACGCTGGGTCAGGAGACTCAGGACCATGACAGTGTCACTTTCGTGGTTCGTGATTGTGTTGTTACCCCTGTTGTGTCATAGTGGTCTGATCAGCTATTGAATATAACCTTGTGTGTTGTTTCTTGTTTAGGTCAGTTATGCTTGTTTGGGCAGTCAGTTGGTTTTCAAGTTCACATTTCTCTACCTGAGTTCAGTTTTGTTTCTTTGACCTCTTTTATGAGCTCAACATTTATCGCTTTTGTTAATATATCTTTTTGGGATAAATAAAGGAAAACCCTCTTCTTCTAATAATTCCTGTGACTCATCCTGCTTTTCAACTCGGTCCATAACATAAAAGAAGGGTTTGTATGAATTAAAAAACTTTAATGTGAAAGCAGCTCTCTTACCAGTTTGCTTCTTGTCAAGGTGTATGGAGTGGCAGTGTGATTTTCCACTTCCTGTATTGAATAATGCTACTTTACGTGCTTAATGATTTAATCAACTGTCTCCATTGGTCAAGAGACTGAAAAAATGCTGTGCATTCTTCTCTTTTCCCCTCACAAGTTGTTCTTTACTTTAAAAAATTGTGATCAGCGTGGTCAGCTTTACTCAGGGTTGATTACTAAACTGTTTACCCTAAAACTGGTGTAATATATAGAAATCTGTGATTATTCATTATGAATTGTTCTTGTGATTATGAATTATGCTTATACACTGCAATAGGCCATCTAACTATTTAAGTTGCTTTTGAAGGTAACATTTTACTGAAATAAGGTTTGCAAATGTGAAAAGAGTTGACTACATTTGGAAGCAGTATGTTAATACTAATTGTAAGGTACTGTACACATCACATTATGAATCAAAAACTTATATTTACCCTGTGGCAGATGGCTGCCCCTCCCCTGGTTTGGCTCTGCTGGAGGTTTTGTCCTCTTAAAAAGCAGTTTTTCCTTCCCACCATCACCAAGTACTTGATCACTGAGGTTTTCTCTGCATTATTGTAGAGTCTTTGCCTTATGAAGAGCCTTGAGGCAGCTGTTGTTGTAAAGTGGAGCTGTATAAATAAAATTTAACTGAAGTGAATAGCATCATAATGAAACTATGATGGTTTCACGAAGATATAAACGAGGCAGTTATTCGTTTTATTAGTTGCTTTTAAACACAAAGAAGAAACCACCTTGAGGTATTCCGATTAGATTTGACTGCTGGTTCTATCCATGCAGTTTTATGTAGCAATGAAACATAAAATTACTTAGCCCAATACCTCAAAGTAGCTGCCCAAGTGCCAGGAGGTGTTTCAGGTTGGCTGCAGGTTGGAAGACTTTGGTTTATTATAAATGTAGAATTAGTGGCTGCCCTGCTATAAAAGCTACACCTTGCATTTCTTTTGAAAAGTTTTTCCGTTTCAAAATAAATAAATGTCAAAAAAGTCACACCCAGGCTAATATAAATAAGCATGAGTGTGACTTTTTTGACATGCTTGTGACATGTGATTTTAAATTTCGGTTGTCTTTTCAGTTTTGCTTCTGTTGGATTACATCTATTTTTAGTTATACCATTATTGTTATTATTGTTATTATATTAGTAAATTAACATGTTTTTTGCACCTAGTTTAGTTAATTTTTTGTTTATTTTCAGTTCACTACAAATATTTTTTTTTATTTTTGCGCAGTATTCACTGTTGTAATACTGAACACTGCCGCTGGGGACAGCAGTCGTCCTTCGCCGTCTCCCTCACACATGGAAAGCGTTTCCTATTCCGGTTAGGTTCAACACAACAATCGCGATGGCGGCAGCTGGAGATGCTAACGGAGGAACAGGCAAACTGGAGTTGTATCCTTTGCTGTTATTGTCAGTATTTACCACTGAGGTCTATGAAAGCTTTAATTATATTTTCTACTAGCGAAGGGCAAAGTGAGGCTTCTTGAAACAACGAAACTTCTGAAGTATTTGTGCTGGTGTTCTGACAAACCGTCCTACTTTGGCAAATCATCCTACCCGTAGGTGAATTTGACGGTGACTGCTGACTAACCATAGCCTTAACCGTAACCATAACAAATATTAACAATGGCGTTAAAGAAATTAAGTAAATTTGGGTTTTGTGATGTGCGCATGCGCAACTTATGCCCGGAAAGAACTAAATTGTGATCGTCACATGTTTTTTAAAAATCCCCGCACAAACAAGGAAAGAAAACATCTATGCTTGGTAAGGTCAACAAGCTGTGATCGTTAAGAACACTGTCCTTCAGCAAAATTCCCCCTCTAACATTCTTGAGGCTGCTTCACTTTAACACCGTACATTTATTTATAAAGTAAAACATACTGAGGAAAGACTGTTGTGTTTATCTTAGTAACCACACACGGTTTCACCTGTTTTGGGTCTCAGTCTCTTTGGATGTGTTAGGTTGACTTTTAAGCTTAATACGAGTTTGTGTCATCAGGTTTGTTTTACACACTCCAGCGAAGCTAGAAGCTGGCATGGCGTTTAAAGTTAAATAAACAAAATTATTTAAATTAAAAAAAAATAGTATTTTTTTAATTTAAATAAGTATTTTTAAATTTATATTTTTTATATAATGTATATGTATATATGTATATTTAGTATTTTTTAAATACTAAATGTGTTTTCCTTCATTATTAAAAGGTAACATTTATTACATTTTCACAGTTGTTTATGAGAGTCAGTGGGAATAAAGAAAAGGGGTGAAAAAAAATTGTTAAGAAATAGGTCGCCTAAAATAAATGCATGTGTTTTTCAAGCTTTTATTTTAAAAGTGTAAATATATTCTTTATGGTGGCACAGATTATAGTAAGGTGTCGCAGGGTCCTCTCATAAACCCCTCCGGGACATATACAGGCGTAGTCAGGAAGAGTTCAGAGTGTTTTCTTTATTATGCCAGCCTCCCAGGTGCACAAAGGATGAAGCCTTTTCTGTTGAAAGTAGGAAAGAGTAAAATGAGAGAACAGACAGAGTCAGAGATGAAAAATCTGGCCTCTTTTATTTTTCTCCTTTGCCTCAGTCATGTCCTGCAGTCTTCCTTGACCCTCGTACAGCTCTCTGGACGTTCCCTTCCCATCATCTCGTGACGCCACCATTGCTCTGCAGTCGCTCTCCCCGGACCAAGAGCCCCGGAAAGGCGGCATAAAGAAACTGATTACAGTGTCTGGCAGCACACTGTCTGTGTGAGATTGTCTTCCTTGGCTCCTTCTCAGTCTGTATCAAACAGCCCAAACATCTGTGGCCTTTTGTACTTAAAGTCTTTTGCTATGTTTCAGGAGGTGGAGCGCTGATGAATCACGAATCCTCAGAGTGTCTGTGAGCTCGTTTCTCGATCATCTATCCCTTGTTATGGAAACCATGGAGATGTTCGGTCCACCTGTTGCCATATGATGCATAACAAGTGATTCTGGACTCTGTTTTTGATCCTTGGAACTAACTGAGGTGTTACAGACTGGACTGAAGTTTGATTACCTGAGCTTAAGTAACTGGCACCCTCGACTGAACACAGTTAAAGGAGGTTGTCGAAGTGGAACTGAGGGGGAGATCGTGAAACTGTGGCTCAGTGTTCAGTTGAATAATTTTTACAGATTCACAAAATGTATCTGATGGGGGTTTAACTAAAATAATTATATTTGTTTGTACAAATGTTTAAAACTAAGTCCACTCTTACTTTATTTGGCTACAGTTTTCAGATGCCCTTCAGTTGTGTTTTGCCGGCAATCATAAAGTTACAGTTTTGAAGTGGACAGCTAGAAAGATACCCTCACTGAATGTATATGTGTTCAGATGAAGCCTTCTCATCCAAACAATGAATTAAAAATCTGTCCAGCTATCTCTGCGTAACCAGTCTCTGTAGTGTGCCATTGTCACCATGGAAACGTGAGCATTTTACCCACATTTGCGACTAAAAACAGACCTGCAATAGACACTTATTTAGGAGCAGTGTGTGAATTAAAGGTTTGACAACATTAAAGACACACAGACCCCAGTTGTGAACAGAAACACTGATAACGCAACAGCAGCAGTGATGGTGACGCTGGCATAGTTTATCACTGTCCTGGAATCTTTACACATCGCCAAGAGCAAAGAGGCAGAGCTGTTATCAAGACTGTGAGCTCAGGCAGAGTGAAAGAAAACTGGTTTCTAGCGTCCAATACATAAGTGTTGTTCCTGTAATTACCTTCAAACATTTACTGGGAAAAATCTGCGGGAGTCCTTCATCAAAGCACCTGATTAACAAACCATGAAGAAAAGCAAACTTTGTAACTGCTCCATCCACCACCATTTGTTTTACACAGAGAAAAATCTGTAGTAAGTCTCTAGAAGTTGTATTAAAATATGCAGATGAACTGATACCGTCTTTAAATTATACCGCTTTGGTAACAATTTTCATATTGAAAGTGAAAAAATATAAAATATTGTGTTGATTAAATGCATTAATTTGAATAATGTATGAATGTACACGGCCCAGTAAAACTGAGTCACTGACCTCAGGGTTGTTAGGTTAGATGCTGAATTATATTAATTAACATCTACTCCATCATAACATCTGTATTTAGCAGCACAAAAACTTTGCATCAAGACACAGTGCAAACTTCAGAATTCTGATATGTTCACTCCTTTAAAGGCTGACAAATAAAACCTCACTTGTTCAATGGCACACTTAAACACGCAGACACATGCACAACGAGAAAGCACTGTGAGAACTACTTTTGCCTCCTATTAATGTCAGAAAGCCTTCCAAGAACACAGGGCAAAGGTAATTTTATGCCTTAGTTTAGATTGCATATCTTACTTTATTTGACTTTGACAACACTTTTTTGCAATTTAATATGGCATTATATACAATCAAAGGGTTTTAAGTTTGTATTTTTTGTTTTTGACAGACGTATGCAGTTCAAATTTAAAACAGTTTCTAAAACGGAAACCAATGAGCAGGTTATTTTGAGAGACCTGTACTTTTTCTCTTTTGAATATCTATTATTGCTCATTAAGAAGATGCAAGTATTCTTTAGTATATAACATTTTCTAATGCAATTAATTGATGGAATAATGGATAAATTGCTAAAATAACTACTAACTGCAGCACTAACGCGAAAGACTGATTGTCTGTCTGCTGCAGGGCTTGTAGTTACTTCTTGGTGTGTGTAATTCTTCCGTCAACGTGGTTATGTAAGAATTGTTTTGATTGGTTATAACAGGTTCTTTTGTCCTGGAAACCCCTTCTTGTTGTTTGTGATGGACAGTTTCACCGTAAAAACATGATTTTCATTGGGTGTGATTAGGACAGACAAGATTAGACATGATTACATTAGAGGGCCAGCTCAGGTTGAGCAGTTTGCAGAGAAAGTTAGAGGCAAGGCTGAGATGGGTGATAGTGGATGTAATGGACAAATACTTTTGGCAGCAGGTTCACAGATATATTGAAGAAGGATATGCAGAGAGTAGTTGTTATTAGAACAGGATACTAAGGACATGGTGAGAAGGTGCCAGATGATCTGATGTGTTGACACTTAAAGAGACCAGGTGGAAGAGTCACCTGAGCTAAAACCCAATCAAGATGGTTTGAGATGAGATAGACCGCAGAGTGAAGACAAAAATGGCCAAGCAGTGGTCAGCATCTCTGGAAACTCCTTCAAGACCTTTGGAAAACCATTTCAGGTGACTACCTCTTGAAGCTCATTGAGAGAATGCCAAGTATGTGCAAAGCAGTAATTTAAGCAAGGGGTGGCTATTTTGAAAAATCTAAAACACGTTTTGAGTAATTTCACTTTTTTGTTTATAATAATTCCTTGTGTTCATTCATAGTTTTGATGCCTTCAGTGAGAACCTACAATGTAGTGTAGCCAAACTTTTGACTGGTAGTGTATAGTGAACAATATGAGAACAGCACCACCAAGGCTGGAGATGGAGCAATAACCCATAACAGCAATGCTCAGTGGCTACTGTATCTAAGAGCAGACCACAGTAACCTCCCCACACCTGGATCCCAGAATGCCTAGAATTGTACAAGATCAATAGGACCCAATGAAGAGCCTTCATCGAGAACTCATTGGGGATGTGGCGTACAACACTAGAGGCCAACTTCAAGCTCATAGCACTGCAGCTATGTCCCCACTGCTGTGCTCCTATTGCAGCATAACTATAAAGATTATCAAAAAGGAAATGTCACATTTGACCTCTGACGTCACCTCTACACTTCACATCTGCCTTTCATTGAAGTTAACCCTAAAATGTGTAGTATAATTTTATATAAGTTCAATGCCTTTTATCCATTACCTGCTCCTACATGTAATTTGTGTAATCTGAGTAAACCTCTATCATGCTAACCATATCTGATTTTTACTGCACTATCAACTTCTTAAAGTATGTTTAAAAAGGACAAAAATAAATAAATACATGCAAAATACATTCCTATTTCTTTAAAAGGTGCTCTGGTGGAGATGTGTGCTCTGCTAGATTAGGTGACACAATAACATCCCTATGGGAGTGCTTCTTGTTTATGCCATGAAATGTGCACCATACATTCACTAATGTAACAGATAAATAACAGGACTTTATGTTCTGCTTTCTTAGCAAAAAATGTCAGTGTCATTTTAATTCAATATTAGCTTCAAATACACACAACATACATTTGTTTTTATCATATAACAAGAACTACTCAGAGTGATGGTTAACAGCCCAATAGAAAACTTCATATTCACACTGCTATACACTGTAGGTAAAACTGACTACATAAAACTTCATATAACAGACTCTTTGAATTAAGTCTGTGCTCCTCAGATTCACAGCAGGAGATAATTCATTAAAATCAGTCTGTTTCCATTCGTAATCCTCGTGTTCCACTCTAGAACTAGTTTCTCTGTGTGGCCTTAAAAGTCGTCATCATCACATATGTCCAGATACACATCGAAGGCCTCTCGATTGCAGTTTCCATCAGGGGTGAACACATACTTATGGAAGGTCCCATCCACACATATGGCTGCAGGAGACAAAACAAAACTACAATGACGACATTCTTTTTTAAAGACACAAAGAGTGTAGTACTGTGGCTCTACAGTATGTTGAGACAATAAAATGGCACAATGACACAGATTCGTGTTCTTGTTAAAATACCAGATGCCATATGTAAATACAAGTGAATTTATACTATGTATAAAACATGCGTGCATGCAGCTCAGAATGGTCACTATGGGAATTTTTTTTTCTGGATTACTTTTTGTTACAGCAAAGACTGACACATATATGATCCAGGGCTCCAGCTACTGATTATTTTAGTAATCCAGCAATCTATCGAATATTCCAACTACAAAGTTTGTTTTTCTTCACATGCTGCTACGTTTCTATTGTAGGTCTGTTTTTAGTCACAAACGTGGGTAAAATGCTTGTGTTTACATCCTTAAAACGCATTAAAAACAGCATCAAAGCAAAGAATCAAATCATTTTTGGTGAGGCCAATGCCGGGTCTCTGGTGCTGTGCTACCATGTCCTCACGTGGGCCACCCGGAAATCCCGGCTCTTTCTTCTTTGTTTAGCAGTGAACAAGCCAACCATAACATGCTAGGTCTGAATTTATGGTTATGTCACTGTGGCAACCAATACAGGCATATATTGCAGTGTTGTATATATGACAAAAGAAAACATCTATATATTGACGTTTCCCTCACCAATGACTGAGTTGACGTTCTTGGAAGTATTTTTTCCAAAAGCACAGATACAGGCACACTCAGCAGGCACAGTAAAGCTGGCCAATGACCACTGGCTGTCCACATACTGACCAATCACAGGACCCACCTTCCCAACACGTGCCAGCCTGTGGAATGAAGAGGAACAGAGCCGTGAGGATGACGATGGTGTGTGTGTGTGTTTAAAGGACTGAATTAGCAGAAAGTGGTCTTACGCAGAGCGACGGTTGAGTTTGGTGTCTTTGAGTGCAAAGATGTGAACTGTGCCCTTGTCACTGGAGGCGCACAAGAAGGACGAGTCGTGACTGAAGTTGATGCTGGAAAGAATGAAAAACCACAAGTATCGTTTTACAACTGCCAAAAAGGCCATTCTGCAGCTCGGTCACATTAAAAGCCCTCATCTCATATTTCATGCCTTTTCCTAAAATCAGTTGATTCATCATGCAGAATAAACTGGGATAAGAAGGCCCTTTGTCTTTTATTTCTCTGATCTTAGTCATGCTGGAGGAACAGATCATTTATGTATTGTTTTATCAGCAAAAAATCCTAGTTTCTAAGATATATACTAGACTACTGTAATTTATTTAAAGTAACTAGGTCATTAATTAGAATAGAAATTACATTTTATCTGGTCCAAAAAACCCCATAAATGGCTTCTTCTGACATCTCAGAAAGAGAAATTACTAGAGAACATAATGTGCACATTAACACATAATGGGCCAGATTCACTAACCCTGTGTTGATGTAACAAAGCTACGGTTTATATTAACTGAAGCTGTGCAGTGGTGATCTTGTTTTGAATGAAAGGCGTAGACAGATATTTTCGTAACTGGCCCTATTTATATGCATTTATAAGAGTTTCTCTTTCAGATAGCAACGTTTTAGGAGGAGGGCATTTCAATGAGTCATACAAACAAAATTATTAAGGATTTATTGGGTGAAGGATCTCTATAATGCTAAGTGTGCTCCTTGCTGCAAGCACTGAGGTCTGTCAGGGTCTGATTCTGAGATGTTTTGAAGAAACAGGAACATTGAAATATTCTGGATCATCGGTGCACTACCCATTTACTACTTGAGTGTTTACCAGTAAAGAGTGGCAGGGTCTGTTCCCCTGCGCAGTTCCACCAGTTTGTCCCTGGTTGTTGTGTCGAAAAGGCGGATGAGGGTTCCTTTACGAGAGGCTGAAGCGGCCACGCTGCCGGGCTGGTTGAGTGCCACGCAGGCAATCTCGCTCTGATGGGCGTTGATAGTAAAAGGGGCAGATGATGTTCCAGGTTTGGTGTTGGACAGGTCCTGAATAAAAAGCAACATATTAGACTACGGCTTTTACGACACGGACATTTTCTTCAGAGGAAATAAAATGTCCTTTTTGTTTGTAACTTACAACCAGCTGCAGGCTGCCACATTTATGACCTGGGAAGACCAGGAGCTGCTTCTCCAAACTGGGACACAAATCACAAAGACCTGAAAGACAGAATTCACTGTATTCAAAATGCTAAGCAGGACATTGCAATGGGAAAAAAAAAAAGCTCTACACAAGTAGTATGGTACCTTTGGGGTTATCTCTGGTGTCAAACTCAAAAAGCTTGACAGGGTTGTCTGGGAAACTGTACACGTAGATCCTGTTCTTCAGCACAATGATGATCCTAGAGGGAGCAAAGACAACGATCATTTTGACAGTTCAGTGACAATAAACAGAGTATGCATGAGGTTATGTAAAACTCACTTGTCGTGTCTCATGCGGACAGCCAGAACAGGCTTGGTGAAGGTGAATTCCAGCACCAGTTTGTCCTTGGGATCCCGTGATTCCCGAGCATCGTCCCAGATCAACACTGAGACATAGACATTGTTTTATTAAAAACTCTGTATTTTGCATCATTTTTTTTAAAGGTGCGCTCATATATTTTGGGCATAGCAAACACCTTTCATAATAGTCTACTCTATCTCATAGATTTGTGTGTTACTTTATTTTTTTAGGATATAAAAAAGCGAAACTGCAAAGAACAATAAGCCGTTCTCTCATAGTGAGTTTGTTGGCTGACAATTACACAGACTGCATGTATATTGTTTATGTTTGAATAATTTCCCACTGACCTCCCACAGGGTGGTCAAAGCCATATAATGCACAATCATGCTTTAAACCAACTCACCAGATATTTCTGAGAATTTAGGATTGACTCCTCCTCCAATTATGGCCAACAGGTTAGAGCGATGGAGCATGGAGCACAGAGCTACACTGCCAACCTGCTCATGGTCTGCAGAGCACACAAACACATATGTAAGTCCTTTTTAGGGAAAGGTGCACAAGGACAATGTTTTCCTTGTATTCTTGTTATGAAAGTCATTTCAGCCACTTGAGGTACCACAAACATCAACGACCAAATTCTTGCCCAACTTACTGA
>VURO01050991.1:0-13683 GCA_015108175.1 Pelvicachromis taeniatus | reverse complement strand
TGTTTATACTTTTTCCATTTCATTACAAAACTGAAGGCATTTGATTCAGGCTCCCATTACCTATACCACAGTCAACCATTAGGAGTGATAGATATTTTGCCTCAACTCAATTAGGCTAAGTCAACTTTATTTATTGAGCACTTTTAGTTGCTTTAAAAGTGTGGACCACTATTTTCTTTTTGATCCTCACAATTTTGGATTTCCAGTCGCGGGCCGGATTGAACGGCTCAGCGGGCCGGATTTGGCCCACGGGCCGCCAGTTGATGATCAGTGATCTTGACTGACAAGAAATCTTGACTTGACTAATGACCAAAAGAGACAAACTGAATTATTGAGCTCAATAGGACTGTTTTGTTTTGTTTTTTTTGTTACGCCGGCTTAGTATTATTAATATTATTATTAGGGATACACCGATACCGGTATCTGGTATCGGCCTCGATACCACATTTTCTAAAGTACTCGTACTTGTTAAAAGTCCCCCGATACCGGGGACCGATACCACGGTCTGAGACCTGTCTGTTTGAGCGGCATGTAAGGGGTTAATCACAGGTGCCGAGTGCATGTTTTTATTAAGTACTCGGTATTGGCGAGTACTGAAATGCAAGTACTCGTTTTCCAAAAAAGTGGTATCGGTGCAGCCCTAATTATTATTATTATTATTATTATTGTTGTTGTTGTTACTGTTGTTATTGTGAAATTGTGTTTCATTTAATGTTCATTTCTGAACATGAACATTCTGAAACATTGACATAAGACGTTGACCTTCAAAGTAAAACAGGAAATACAAAACACAGACGTGGACTTGACACAGACAGAGACGAGACTGATCAATAAGACCGAGACAATGTGACGCACAGAAGGGTACAGAAACTGAGGGCTTGGGAACATAACCTAAGAACTAGAATTAGCTTAAGAAGAATTAGAACTGAAACAAAGATAAACATAATCAAAACAGAACCACTGAGTCATAGACTCAGGACCATGACACTCTGAGCACGTCATTGATTAGGACCTGAAAGACAGTTGGTTAAGCCAAAAGGCATCACTGGATACTCAAAGTGGCCTAGAGGAGTGGTGAAAGCAGTCTTCCACTCATCTCCTTCCCTAATGCGAACCAAGTGGTAGGCGTTAGGAAGATCTAATTTAGAGAACAGACGAGCCCCATGAAGTAACTCGATCGCAGAGTTCATTAAAGGGAAAGGATACTTATTACGGATGGTTATCACGTTGAGGCCCCTGTAGTCTATGCACGGCCGCAGAGAGCCATCTCTCTTCTCCACAAAAAAAATCCTGCACTGACAGGAGACGAAGAAGACTCCCGGATATAACGCGCCATGGTTTCTCTTTCTGGATGAGATAGGTTGTACAGACGACTGGAGGGAAGAGCCGCTCCCGGTAAGAGGTCAATGGCGCAGTCGTAAGAACGGTGAGGGGGAAGAGAGAGACCCTAGTTCTTGCTGAACACTTCACTCGGGTCATGATATTCCGTGGGAACCAAAGACAAGTCTGGTGGGGAGGCCGGAGCGTGGGGAGCGCCCTCTGCTGGAGAAGGGATGGCGGACCGAGATAGTGGTTAATAAGGTCCTGTTCTGCCCTAGAGTCAATTAACGCTAGAACATGCTGCGATGAAGCGCCAGAGGAAACTTTCACGGGTAAGAGAAAACGGGATCTTTGCGAGGACGAGTAATCACCCACCCTTATCCCATGACTCACCGGGGGCCGGTCTCTCTTGGGCCGGACGGGACACTCAGCGATGCGATGGCCCAGTTTCCCGCAGTAAAGGCATTCCCCGGCCCTGAAACGCAGCTCCCTCTCCTCGGGAGACAGTCATGCGTGTCCGATCTGCATGGGTTACGGAGGGGGAGATGGCGCACGGGGACATGGCTGGATGTGTTCCATGGGTTTGGTTAAAAAAAAAAGGGCACGATAGAGTGCGTGGCGCCCTAAAAGCCTTCTCAGCGAGATCAGTTCATCTAAGGTTGTGGTTTCGTCACTGAGCGCTAACTGATCTTTTAGTTGGTCGTTCCAGGAAGCTAGAAATACGCCATGAAGCACGGAATCTGCCCACCCGGCCTCGGCCACAGAGGTTAGGGCCGAGCCAGGTCAGCTAGGTCGACTAGGTCAGCAATGCTTTTCTTACCCTGTCGAAGTACCAAAAGCCGTCGCGCTGTGTGTCCCGCATATGTGTTATAGGCACAGTTAATACTAGCATGAATCGATCATTCTTGCTAGCTTGGAAGTTATGGTGGGTTAAGCTAACCCTCTTCCCAACTGTTTGTATTTGGTTGTAGGAGCTGGAGTGGACAAGCTTTCTACTTGGAGGTCTTTCTTTCCTTTTACCTTTTATTGTCAGAACACAACGCAGGAACACACCGGTCACATCTAGACATGGCAAGCTCAATAAAAGAGAGACTGCTTCATCTGATGTAGTAGAGTCCTTGTACTGGATTCCCTCTCTGTTGTGACTGGCTCTGTTGTGACTGGCAGGTGGGTGAGGAGGTGGTCTGCTGCAATGACAAAGAGGAGCTGAGCCCTATTCCAGGAAGGAGCTTCAACAAATTTCCCCTCTGTGCTTCCTCTAAGAGCACAAAGTGTTGTTTTCAGAGACTTTAGAAGCAGAAATAAGAATAACCATACTGTCATGGTCCAGGGGAGTGCCTGGGACTTCCATCGATGGCTGCTGGTTCTCCTCCTCCCCTTTGGGGCGGAGCTCTCCACATCCCGCCTGGACTTTGTTGCACACAATCAGCAGGAGGGCTTCTTAAACCCTGAGCAGTCTACAATTTCTCGCCAGTTCGTTGTGTGCTTTACGGCGGTAACCTAACCTCGAGTTTTCTCAACCCTTGATCACGTGTTTTTCCCCAGTGTAACCTGTGTTCTTTGTGTGCAGAGGTGGACCTGACTATAATTTAACTGTGAAAAATAATGATTGCTACACAAAGTTTTGAGACTTTGGACACAGTTTGGACATTTTCACCTAGGGGTGTACTCACTTTTGTTGCCAGTGGTTCATGGTTGTATGTTGAGTTACTTTGAGGGGACAGCAAATTTACACTGTTATACAACATGTACACTGACTACTTTACATTCTGTCAAAGATTCATGACTTTAGTGTTGTCCCTTGAAAAGATATAATAAAATATTTACAAAAATGTGAGGGGTTTACTCACTTTTGTGAGATAATGTACATGCCACCAGGTCACGTCACTCAGTTAGGAATCTAAATTTCTAAGCAAAATTCCTAGTCTAGTGTAGTCGGGGAAGTAGTGTTGGAACAACATGTGGTCAGCTGATAAGGTCGTTGTTGCCTGAGCAGTCCATGAGATTTTAAACTGTTTTATAAAATGTGGTGGTTTAAGGGTAAAAACAACAAGCACTTGCGGTTTTAAGTACACTGTAACAGATGACAATCCTGTTACCTGCTACAGTCAGTTGCGCAGCTTTGTGTCGTTTTACCAGTAGAATGTGGGTTGTCTGGTTTCTCCACCCTCCACCTGGTTTTCCCCTCAAAGTGTTTACTCTCAGTTCTTCAGGCCTTCCTGATTCCAAAGTGTGCCTCGACGGCACATAAAGTACATGCTGGGTGCTGAAAGCCGAAAGAATCTTAAACTGCAGGTTTCGTTACTCTCCTGCCAAAACTCACTGAACCAGCAGCAAAAGAAGATCAAACTATGCTTCACGTTTGATAAACATCGTCCTGAATTCACTCTTACTTTGGCAGTTTTGCCAAAAAACTCACACTTCCTGCATAGTTCTATATCTCATCAAGATCAGTTTACCATCAAAAATCTGTCTTCTGCATTATGCACTTGCTTATTACAGTCTGTCATTATGTTCAGTACCGTTACCCTCTGGGGTTTTTTTTTCTTTTTTCAAAAATGACCTCCGACAAATTACAAAACTCTTAGCCGTGTCTCTAATGAAACCTCTGTAACTTTGCTCTGTTTCACTTCAGCAGCATCAGGTAATGTTCATATGTTGACTCGTGGTCTTCTTCAGTTTTTAGATATAAAAATATGGATATGTACGGATAAATGTACTGATAAATGATCAGAATCATAATATTTCTGATTGTCAAAATTTTGGGACTCTATTTTGGGACTTCCACGCTCTGAGCTACATAAGCTTCCCGTCTCAGCCCGACCCGCCGGAGGTGGCGTGCGGATGCGACGGAGCGAAAGCGACGCTTACACTGCCGGCGCGTCACCCCACTGCCGGATCTTGGGACTGCAGAACAACCTGCTGTGGTGAGTGAGGACAATTTTTCTGTTGTTCCGGACACTGAGACTGTTTATTCGGGAGCTTTGTGCTGCGTGTGGGATGCTGGGAACATTTCTGTCCTGCTTCTTTCAAACCGGAAGTTTGTGCTGCGTGGACAGTTCAGGACTGTTTCTCACCAGCTCACCCAACAGCCATATCAGCTGTCGCCGTGCAGCCTCCGTCACCTCAGTCTTCAGCCACCAGTGTAACCCTGCCACACAGCCAGTCAGCTCTGCCACACAGCCAGTCAGCTCTGCCACACAGCCAGTCAGCTCTGCCACACAGCCAGTCAGCTCTGCCACACAGCCCAGCTTCCCTCACCGATGGGTGACTGAGAACTTTCTTGTTGTTGTTGATTATTTTTCAAGAGACATAAAATATGGGACCCTTTTATGGTGTACGCCACTTTAGATATTTCTACTATCTTCTAACGGGCCCTGGTATAATGTAAGCACGCCACTGCTTCTTCATGTATGAGTATATAACCTTATCTCATAATCAGTGTCTGGACTTTTTATTAATTCATCTGTATCCTTGAACCAGGTAGTTTGTTTTGTTATTTTTGTTTTGTTTTCTGGTGATGTTACTGTAAGTCTAAACCTCAATAAACAAATATAAAAAATAATATAATAATAATAAAGTGTGGTTGCTTAAGATGTTCTATCATGTCTTTATCTTTTCTTTTTGTAAATCCTGTATAACAAGTCTGACTTGCGGTGCTGCCCTTTCTGTTTAATGAGGATGCAGGTCACAGCATTTCTGAGGAATCAGCCCCTCCTCTCTGTGGGTCCTATAAAAGGCACAAACGTTTGTTCCTTACAGAGATTTCAGAGGCAGAAGTCAGAACAACCTCAGAGACCGACTCCTGTGTGCAGTGAGTACTGTGGTCAGATTGTTATGTCTTATTTGGCTGTAGTTCTCTTTTTAATAAATGCTTAAATTCATATCAGTATTCATATCAAGTCAGTTTTCCTTGACAACAGTTGAAAGCTTGAATTTTCCTTTAGCGTCATCATGTTTGTTCCACTAAACTCACAATCTCAAACTGAACCAGCTCGTAACGGACAACTAAAGTGAACGTGAATGGTCGGTGAGCTGACTTACACCACTGAACCTTCTGTGAGTGGTACTCATGGTCTTTGATCAGTGGTTGTTAATCAGATTCATTCATCAAATTTGGGGATTTACTTTCAGGCTATCATCATATCAGATGATGATATGAAAACATCCCTTTTTTCTCATTATATGCTATTGTTTGTTTCATGGTGTCGCAAAATACACTGTTTACTGCAATATTTTTTTTCTTCTACCACCTACGAATAATCACATAAAGAGTACGGAGAGAGTTTATGGATGAGAAGCAACAAAGAGCCGTCAGGTGTTCAACATAAACTTTAGACTCAAACGTTAGAGCAGGCTTTTCCCCGCAGCACGCCACTTTCTTTGTATTTATTAATAATAACAAAGAAAATGGTGGCCACTACAACCTATATCTGAAAATATAGAGATTCTTGCATCAGTCAAAACACTCGAGTCCAGGTACACGACGCCCAGCTGAAAGTCTTCACACAAATCGAGTTGCCCGAGATTCACAGAATTGACAGAAAATGAACTATTTTGTGATAAAAATGGATGACTGAACATGCATCAACACATTTGATTTCTGAGAAATCAGAGCTTCCTGAGCTACACACACAATAGGTGGGTGTGTTCCTGTCAGAGACTTCATTCTGCTGTGAGCACATGTGGTTTGACCTGATTTGTTTGTTTTGATCTTCTGATTTCCTCGTTTAAAAAGAAGGTCCAATCAATTATTGAAGCCAGTTTTTCTTGTATTCTTGTTATGAAGTTAGAGGCATTTTCAAATTAAAACTTTAAAAGAAATATTTCTTGTGAATTACGTTTGTCAGGTTACACTGAAGGATGGGTGATAAATTAGCCAGTTCAAAGGAGGTGGCAGCGCTCGGTCGGCCTTTCAGCCTCGGGATGCTGTACGACTGCCGCAGTGACTCGCTCATCACTGGTAAGAATTCACATGTACACATTCTTGATACGTCACAAACTTTCATCATTTAAAGTCAGAAGTCTGACATGGTCCAAAGTCGACTTTATTCAGAGAGTTTGAACTCATCACTCTGCTGCAGCATCAAGCCTTCCTCATGAAACTGCAAACACAGGATCAGATCCACTCATGTGTCTTTACTGGGCCCAACTGTCACTGTGTAGACAGGATGAACTTTACATCTAAACATAGTTTTAACCACAGACAGTAAAAGGAGAATTTCACTCGCCGACAATGAAGCACAAACTTCCTGGATTGTTTGAAGTTCACAGCAAAACATAATTTTTGTGAGAAAATCCATGAAAAATACTCAAAAAGGGCACACACACACTGTGATGAGGTCAGGTGACATGAGCCTGAGCAGGTTCCCATCCAAAGTAGCCACGCCCCTAACTCCAGTATCAGATCCATGAAATTCACCCTGCAGTTGTTTGGAGGGAGACTATCCACAGAGACCAAACTGTTTTTATTGCAGGCTGTAAACACGATTTTAATGTAGGAAAGTTGGACATATAATATATACAGTATATATATATATTATATATTATAATACAGGACTCTGGGGACTGACTCCATTTGGAGCCTGCCTCTTGTGGCACCCAGAGGAACTGCAGTTTTTAACATTTCCACATGTTTCTACATGTTTAACTACACCCAGTCTTAGGTTTGAAGTGTTAAAGTGATCAGGACTGCACCTTTTGTCTTGCTAATTTTTCATTTTTATTTTTCAGAATTAAAACCTGTTGGATTTTTGTAGATGTGCACGTTGACGTCAGTGTACGTGCACTAAATTACTCATTTGAATTACAAAATATAGGTATTATAAATAGAAAACATGTTGAAATCTGTTGATGGTCTTGAGTCAGACTGGAGCCAGGTTCAGAAAAAATAAAAGAAGAAGAAGATAAGAGCTGCAAAACAAGAATGTAGATTAAAGTCAATGTAGATTAAATAGACCCTTCAGTTCAATCAAGCCTCAGAAACATGGGGGTCAAATTTGACAGTTCAGTGTCACTTGAGAAATACTCCAAACATCTGGCTTGGAACTGTTTTCATCATCTAAGTAACATTTGCAAACTCAGACTACTGCTGTCAAAGTCAGAACTTCAGATGATTATTCATGCTTTTATTTCTTGTAACGGTCTTTTTACTTGTCTCAACAAATCAGCTTTGGATCCCCTTCAGAATGTACAGAATGCTGCAGCAAAACTTTTAACTGGCACCAATAAGAGGTTGCATAGTACTCAATTAATTTTCTCATTGTTTTATATTATTATTTATATTTGTGGTTTTGTTGTGACGCACTTTGTTATTTTTATCTGTGAAATAAATTTTACTTACTTACCCCCCGCGGCTTCCTGCTGAACAGCAACTCAGCTGGAGAAAATCCCCTGGAGGCCTGGGGCACCTCCCACACTGCAAACAACAGCCAGAATCCTATTTGTGCTTATCCCCGAAATTCTTAATCATGGACTTTAAAGTTTTTTTGTTTATTTTTTAATTTAATTTAATTTATTTTCAGTTGTTATAGCTGGGACAACCATGATTGATGTCTGTCCCAGATGTTACCCCCCTTCCTGGGGTGGAAACAAGCAGACCGTCCACGCATAGGCCACCGCAACCCAGACCCCAGCCGGATGGCCAACTTCTCCTCCCGGGTTAAACCCTCCAGGGAAAACGTCCCTAGGGAATCCCCAGACTTGGAAGTTTAAATAAGCTGCTCCACCAACCCATCAGTCTGAGGGTCTTAGACGCTGGTCTGAACAGATTTAATGCCCAGTTATCCGTACACCTCTTTTAGTGTTTGAGATATGAACATATACTATGGAGTATGTGCAGCCAGTGCCCACCAAAGGCTGGAGTACACCCCCTTGGCACCTTATCGGTACGCTGTACGTCCCTCTTGTGATATTCCCTGGGCACACCTGAGAGATCGGGACCCGCTTCCTCTAACACAGGGGACTCTTCTGGGCCCGGGAGACACACTGAGACCAAACAATTGGAGTGGCAAAATACACTCCAGTTAATAACTCTGCACCCCGCCCAATCAAAGTGAGGATTATGAAGTCCCAACCACGGGTAACCAAACGTCATGGGTGTGTTGGGTGCTGTGATGGCATAAAAAATTAGCCTTTCCCTGTGATTTAAATAATTGATGACAGTGACGGGCTCGGTGCAGTGAATAATCAGTGTAAACACTTGGTTGTTAAGTGCCCTCGCCGGGATGGGCGGGTCTAACGGCACCTAACTGTGAGGCACGGTCGAGGTTAATTAAATTTTGCTCTGAGCCAGAGTCAACTAGGTCTTGGGAAGTGTGTGAAGCTTGGCCGATTATTAACTGAACTGTGAGGAGTAAGCGGGGTTTATTATTGTTAGGCGAACCGCCCACCTGTAACCCCGAAACTACGGGCGGGCTACCCATTTTACCTTCTGGGGACACGCGGCAATTACATGCCCCTGAGATGCGCAGTAAAAGCTTGCATGCGCATAAAAACGGCGCTCTCTCTCCTCCGGCGTTAGCTGAGACCGGCCGATTTGCATAGGTTCCGGCGCAGACTCGATGACGGAGGTAGGAGCAACAGGTTCCGGGGGCTGTGTCAATGGCATCGTCTTGACCCACTGACCCAGAAATTAATGGACACGCAGCTGTTGGGTTCTTCTCATCCTCCCTCTCCAGGTTGAGGGAGAGGGAGACCAAGTCCTCGTTTGAGGCGAGCTGATCGCTCATGTTTTCATTAAGGGATTATAAGAAGATTCCCCGCAACGCCGGATCCGGCCACCCCAGTTTGGTGGCAGCAACCCGGTAGTCGATGAGATAATCGGCTATGCTATGGAGGCCCTGACGCAGTTTCAATAGTTTGCGCGCCAAGCTATTCTCCGAGAGGGGATGACCAAATACCCTTTTGCATTTGTCCAAAAAAATCCCTATACGAGCATGTGGGCAACGGATAATCTTCCATTAATGGATATGTTGGATATACGGTGTAGTGGCAGTTCCTTTGTTGGCGCCGCTTGTACTTGTAGGCGTAGAAGCCCTCCACATGCTGTGGAAGAGAGCCAGAGATTAATAACAAGTATGGTTGAATGCAGGGAGATCTATTAACACATGGTGAATGAGAAAGGTGACTGAAAAGGAAACACCCAATGCATCATGGGAGTCCCCCAGCAGTCTGAACCTATCGCAGCATCACTAAGGGAGGATTCAGGGTCACCTGATCCAGCCCTAACTATATGCTTTAGCAAAAAGGAAAGTTTGAAGCCTGATCTTAAAAGTAGGTTGAAATGAAATGAAATCATTGTTTTATTTATTGTAGTCTCTGACTTGTTTGATGGAGTCCTGTTGGTAATATTTTTGCTTCTTCTTTTGCAGGAATGACTTTGTGGGATCGTGATGTCCTGATGAACGATATAGCAGAAAGACCACAGGCCTCAAATGATTTTGAAATTGTTGCATCTGAATCAATCTCAGACAAATCCTCAGCTCTAAATGTTGATGCTTCCCTGAAGGCAAGTTTCCTGTGTGACCTGGTTAAGGTTGATGGATCTGCCAAATATCTGAAGGATACTAAATCTTCCATAAATCAGGTCAGAGTAACACTGACATACAAGACAACCACAAAGATCCAGGAGCTGTCCATGAATCATCTTGGAAGCGGAAACGTGAAGCATCCATATGTTTTTAAACAAGGCTTAGCAACACATGTAGTCACAGCTATTCTTTATGGAGCTCAAGCTTTCTTTGTGTTTGACGGTGAGGTTTCTGAAAAGGAAGATCATCAAGATGTTCGGGGTAACTTGAAGGTGATGGTCAACAAGATTCCAAAATGTTCTGTAGGGGGCGAAGGTTCGGTGAAAATTGAACAGAAAGACAAAGCAAATATTGACAAATTCTCCTGCAAATTTTATGGAGACTTTTGCCTTCCCAAACCACCAACAACCTTTCAAGATGCTATAAATGTCTACCAAAGCCTGCCGGGATTACTGGGAGACAAAGGAGAGAACGCTGTACCAGTGAAGGTCTGGCTGCTGCCACTGACAACTTTAGATTCTTCTGCTGCCAAACTCGTCCGTCAGATCAGTATAGGATTGGTTCAAGAAGCACAAGGAGTCCTGGAGGACTTCAGTGAGCTGGAAATGAGGAGCAATGATGTTCTGAGAACCACCACTGCACAGCAGTTCCCACAGATTGGTAAAAAGATTAAACGTTTTCAACAAATGTGCTCTGAGTTCAAGCTGGAATTCCAACACACTTTGGCCAAGAAACTTCCATCAATCCGAGGAGGAGGAGAAGAGGAGGCTGAACTTGCAGAGATCCTGAAGAAGAGACATTCTTCACCTTTCAACAGCACAAACTTGACTGAGTGGATGGACTGTAAAGAGAGAGAAATCTACACATTAATGTCTTTTACCAACATGATGAAAAACACCAAAATCATCTCATCTCAAAGAGATTGGTACAAGGAAAGTCTCAGTGCAGAGCATGTTGTGTGTTTCGTTTTCACCTCTGTGGGAAAGGATGAACCGTACCTCTCAGTTTTATCCAAATACTTAAAAGGAAAAACCAACCCAGACCTTCAAGATCCTCACACTCATGATGTAGAGAAGGAACAATGGTACGCCTCAAAAGAAGTCGCAGGTGAAATGAGGAGAAAAGCAAAGCTCTTCAGTGATTTTGCAGAGGCCAACAAGGAGAAGAAGAGCATAAAGTTCCTGTCAGTGAGTTTAACTAATGAGACACAGGAAGGTTGCAGCATCTACCTTTATGAAGGTGGATTTTCTGTCAGTGAGAACTTTGAGCCTCCTTCAAAGCCTGAAACTGTGACAGCAGCTGACATCAACCACAACAGTGTGACACTGAAGATTTCTCCACCCAGATTCGGAGCAGAGAACATCACCTCCTACTCTGTCGAGTACTGTGTCAGTGGAGAGGATGGATGGCAGCAAAAGACGGAAGCAAAGGCTGAAGAAGTCACAGTGAGAGATCTGAAGCCAAACACAGAGTATGTGTTCAGATGCAGAGCAGTGACATCAGCAGGTGTCGGGCCGGCTAATGTTATCAGTGACGCCATTAAAACCTTAGCCTGCAGCACTCCTGGAAAACCTCAACTCGAACCAAAATCAGCTGAGACATCAGTCAGCTGGGAGAAACCTGCTGAGACATCAGTCAGCTGTGAGAAACCTGCTGAGACATCAGTCAGCTGTGAGAAACCTGCTGAGCTGAAAAGGAAAAAGATCAGACCTGCTTTCCCCACAGTTCACAAACTGCCTCTGTCTGAAGAACGCATGAAAATCGATGGATGCAAGAAGTTTAACGTTGGTAAAAAAAGCAAGAGGCAGAATCGTACAATAATGCTTCTTGGAGCGACTGGATCAGGACAGTCCACTCTGATCAATGGAATGATCAACTACATTTCTGGTGTAAAGTGGCAGAACAGTTTCAGGGTTAAATTAATTAATGATGATCAGTCAGAAGCTGACAGTCAGACCTCTGAAGTCACTGTGTACAAAATCAACCACCAGGATGACTTCAAAATAGATTACTCCCTGACCATTATTGACACACCAGGCTTTGGTGATTCAAAAAGCAAAGATAAGGTGATCATAGACCGTCTGCGTAAGATCGTCTCGGCTCAGCCTGGCACCAGTGAAATCGATGCTGTGTGTTTTGTTGTTCCGGCTGCTCAAGTGGAGCTTACACGTGCACAGAAATGTGTGTTTGATTCAGTGCTCTCAATCTTTGGCAAAGATGTGGCAGAAAACATCAGGGTTCTGGTGACATTTGCAGACCGTCAGATACCTCCAGTTCTAGAGGCGATCAAAGCTGCGGGAGTCCCGTGTCCTAAAACAGAAGACGGGCTGCCGGTTCACTTCAAGTTCAATAACTCAGTGCTGTTTGCACAAAACATATCAGATGACAATGATGAGCTCTTTGATGATGACAGCGACGATGACAGCTACGATGACAGCGACGATGATGACGGCGACGATAAGGATGACAGCGACGATGATGACATTGATGATGATGATCTTGTTGCCATGAAAAAATGTTACATTTCTTGGTACATTAATACAAGAAGTATGAAGAGGTTTTTTGCTTCTCTGAATGTCAAAAAACAAAAAGCTTTAAAAAAGTAGGTAAAACTTGGGTTGCAAACAGACTCAAGTAGGAAAAAGCAGAAAGAAAATAGAGATGATCAGAAATTAGAAGTCTGGAGTGATTTTCTAAGAAGAGTATTTCTTATATAAAACTATATGTTAGTAACTGGCAGCAGTGTCATTTGAGCTGTCATGATAACTGTAATTATGCGAATGATCAAGATACAACATACTCTTATGCATAATACAACACATGTCACTGAGTGAGTGACATGTGTTGTTGAATTGTACATATTCGTCAGTATAGGGTGGCAGTCAGAGAGCTCTCAGCGTGCTGAGGAAAAAGGACCTGAAAGCCAACGGGGGAGAAGAACTTGGGTAGTGTTTGAAGAACTTAAAGCAGAATGTAACTAACTAATTAACTAAAGCAGTATCTGAACAGTACTGATCCGAAACCCACATTTTTTTTAAAGAAGGTTCTTATGTCATCTTTGTGGGTGCCCGCTTCATAGCATGTCTCTGGGATCGCCCTTTATATGAAATTGGCCTTCACTTTGGAGATGGCACTAGGGCGTCCTCCAGAAAATGGCAGCTTGAAGGTGCTCTGCTGCATGGATCTTATCCAGACCAATTAATCAGGCACTTGATTGTCATCACCTGAGAAACTCAAAACAACAGTCAGTGGCAGTGTAAGCTGTTTGGTATTGGCAGAGAAGATTTTCATGGGTGCAACCAACATACTCAACTCTGCAGCTCAACCCACAAATGTGGAAATAAACAGTTTCAGATATATTGCCCAGAAGCTTTGTTACAACAAAGAAATAATTGTAAAAATACAGATTTACTTTTTGTGTGTTGTGTTGTCCTGAGTTTACCTGTATACCTGATACTCATCCATCGGTTAAGCTCTTGCAGCTTATGTACCCTGACTGTTTACTGCATTTTTTGCCACACAATAAACATGTTGGTGAAGGAACAACTAAATTCTTACTTGCTTGTATTATTTGCTTCAGATCCTTCGATTGCCACTTTCCACCACAGCCCAGCCAGTAAGGGCTGCCACTACTAGTGACCTGCCTCTTTGAAACATTTAAGTTTTTCTTTGCAGAGTCATTACAAATGTACGGAGCCCCGCAAGGGACATGGGAGAAAAAAAAATTAAGATGAACCTTTGCGGGATCTCGCAAAACTTCTGCGGGATCTCGCAAAAGTTCAAAAGCGCTGCATCCTTCGGAGGCTGCATTTGTAGACCGGTTACGTCACAG
>VURO01050989.1:12534-30332 GCA_015108175.1 Pelvicachromis taeniatus | reverse complement strand
CACAAAAAAAACCTTTAAAAAAAAAAAAAAAAAAAGGAAAAAGAAAAGAAATAATCCAAACCTTGACTTCATAATGGGTGTCGCCTTTCCTGGATGATCGCTGGAAATTTTTGTTTGCAAAAGCAAACATGCAAATAAACATGACTGTGTTGGTTAAGCTTCAGTTAAAAATGTATGATTCACTTTCACTGACGTGATGGAAAACAGATCTGAGATAAATAATTATCCACTTGCATCATTATTGATTCTTCTCTGCTGCTCATTAAAAGGTAACAGGAAACAAAAGACACTATGAAAAGAAATGGTAATAAGCAAGACATCAAATAACAAGGAGCACGTAGAACCAAAGTGAAATCAAACAAAGGGAAACAGGAAGCGATGGTTGATGAGATATTTTAATGCTTTCTCTCAGATGTCCCAAGTGGGACTCGATAAGGAAGCAAAAACATAAAACCATATAATATATAAAGACTGAGAGTCCAAAATGGTAAATGTTGACTCACTTTCTGTGTGTGATCTTTCCTTAAATGCATTTCTTCATAATATTACAACAGTTTGCAATAAAAATCTTACTCAGTGGCACTTTTTTCCCAGATTTTCTGTGTCAAACAAATCGATATTTGTTGGCAGAAAGTGCAGAGAGTCCAAAAATCAAATACCTGTGAATATGTATCAGGTGTGAACCACATTAAACAACAGAGTCCACACTTGTGCGCTCAAAGACATTTTCTTTTAAAACACCATGAACCTTTGGTGCTAATAAGAGTCTCTCGCTTCACAACTTAATCAGCTGTCATGTTGCATTGTTCACTGTCATATGCGAGTTCCAGATGCTGCACAGCTGTAACAGTAATGAGGCTGAGAACAATAAACAGCAAACAGCATGTTCCTGAGAGTCCATTAGGGGCAGTTTGATAGAGCTCATTACAGCTCCTGTGGGCAAACTGTGAACAGGTTTGGGAACAAACAAGTCCCATAAAATATAAGAGCTTAGCTTGGTCAGCATCTATGACCAGATGCACCCTGCCCCTGAACCACACCCACTCCCTGCAGATTTCAGGATCACATCTGAGGGCAGAAAATAAAAATTTTATAATCTTAAAACTAACAACAACCAGCTCGGTTCGCCTGCTGGCAGTTTAAGCGGCACCATCACCAAGCCGATCATCACAGCTGGAGGATCTGCTACTTGTCATCTCCAACGTTGCTGAGTTTGTATTTCTCCTTAAACTCGGCGTGCTTCTGATGCAGGATTTTCATCTGCTTCTTAAAACCGTTGACCCTGAAAAAACGCAAATTTAACAGAATCAGAAAAACTAACGTATCATCAGAGAGAAGCAGGGGAAAAAAAAGGAATCTGAAGCTCCGTGCACTCACCTCGCCCTCTCTTTGGCTTCATTGTAAAGTTCTGTGATGACTCGGTTTTTCTCATCCCTGAAGTTAGTGTGAACTTCTTCCAGTGTCCTGAAAGCGTTGGAGGGAGGGAGACAATTTTCTTTTAGAGAGCTTAACCTAAAAACTCAGCAGGCGCTCTTTATTTATGGGTTTGTACAGCTGTTAGAGCAGCTCCTCACATCACAAAGAAGTGAATCTCAACAAACACATGTGGCACCAGGTCAGTGTGTGAAAGCAAACTCAAGGCCGCGAGTTGGGAGGTTGTGCCAACACACATGGCACCGAGACACGTCCGCAACATTCCTCAATCATCTGGACGTGAATGAGCAGCAAATAAAAGGACACAGTGTGGACGATGAAGGACAGGATGTGAGCAAGAGGAAGTTTACCAAATGCAGACTTCTTTCTAATATTTACAGTTTAAATATAAAATACAAAGTGCTGAATGCTCAGTAGATATAGTGTGCTGGGGTTTTTACTTGAAGATGACGGCGTGGACTCCTATGCTGAGCATCATAGCGACGACACAATACACCACCAGGCGGAAGTTCCTCCTCCTCTTCTGCTTCTCCTCGGCCATCATCTCCGGAGCTTGAGGGTGACGAAACTGCTCCCAGTAGCGGATGTTCTCATAAGCGTCCATGCTGATGGGAAAGGCATGAGAAGATTAAGTAGTGACATCAAAAACAACGCTCAATGTAATAAGCGCTTGTTGTAATAATTAAGGTTTCTCATTTGGTTTGCAGTTACATGAATCGTGTCTGAACTTCAAGAAACATGAAATATGACAAGTGCAGTGGGCATTACTGTATTTTTCAGTTCATTTTGTTATGATCATAATCTGTATGTACAGGATGGAGCGACTGCAAAGTACATCCAAAGCAGAAGTGCCTTAAACGTGCATTTATTTATTTTTTTATGTCCAGCAGGGGGTGACTCCTCTAGCTTCAAAAAGTCCAGATGTATAGAAGTTTATGAGCAAATGACCCTACTGCTTGCTCACTCTCTGACCTCAGTAAACACTTTCCTAACGAGTTCATGAGTTCAATCACAAGTTCAAATTCTTGAAAACAACACATTGTTCATTTTCTAAAAGACTGGATGCTGTGAAGATAATTTTCTCAACCATGGAAATAATTCTGTGATTTATTTGTCTTCTGTGGTCAGTGGACTCATTCTTTTTCTAAATGTATCAGATTGTTGATTTGGCCACTCCTAAAGTTTTTCCTTTCACGCTGAGCTGTTTATTTAGTTTAACTAGCAACACAAGTTTATTTTTTTTACATCACTGTCTCCTTGGATCCCATACAGAAAGTTCCTGTGACCAAACATAATCTCAACACTGCAGATGTTTTATCTGCTTATGTAGTCCCTAAATATCAAGAGAAAAGGCCTCACCTGGCCACAAAACTGCTTGTCAGTCAACTGTCTAATTATTTTAGATCCTCTGAAACTGTGGATAGAAATGTCTGTAATTCAAGTGTAACATAAGTGAAGTTATATTACATCAGGGAAATTGGCAGTAAATTTCATGTTGCAAAAGTAAATAAATCAGTTGGCGTATATGACTTAAACATTGTTATCCCCATTTTTTGTGCCTTGAGAAAGGAACTCCCAGAAATATGCAACAGCGTCAGTCCCAAATTCTCTTTCTCCTTTCTAAATCTGTCCCTTGGGGCTTTAAGATAACCGTTGCTCTGGCCTGACATTATATTTTTTTAAAAAGGTGGATTTTTCAGATGTGCAATTCAACCCTGAACCTTTTCAGATATTGCCTGGCAAAGCTGTACATGAGAACATCAATGACGGTATCAGCTGTATCTGACATTATACAGTTTTTACCCTGCATGCTGCTCAGTATAGTCTGTGTGACGTCCTGTTGAGCCCATGAAAGAGAATTGATTGAACACATCTGATGCTGACAATCTCCTGTTATACTGTGATACGTGTTTGAAAGCGAAGCTCTGGGGTCCTGCTTTTAAAGATGACACCCGTGTAAAGCTCATAAGCAGGAAAACACTAATGGATGTGGGTGAATCCTCACCTGCCTCTGTAGCTGGGGTCAGTGGAGGCAGATCTGAAGACCTGACCACCACCATACGGCTGTTGCATCTTAAAGTTGTACTCCTTTCTACTCAGATCTTTGCTTAGAACTCTGTAGGCCTCGTTCAGCTGCACAAACTGGCTGTGCAGTGCCGGGTTTGACGGGTCGCTGTCTGGGTGCAGCTGCACGATAAGTGGGACAGTCAGCAACAAAGTCTCATGAAGCATGAAAAAAAGAAAAGATCTGGTGCAGGTCAAGTATGCAATCATTAACAACCGAAAAATTTTCTTTCTTTTTATGACAAATACATGTTTGTTTTACACTTTGAGCCAAACTTCTTTCTCACCCTTTAATGAGGCCAAAGTCACAAAGTAAATACACAAACACATCCTTATTTAAACTGGGAGCCACAACATGAAAGCAAACAGTGAGGAAGCCCACTGTGGGAACAGTTCGCAAGTACAAATTGTCCTATGCAAGGCTGCCCTCATGTGGCCAGATGTTTTATTTAAATCCAAACGGGAACGATACCTTCTTGGATTTGTCAAAAAACGCATTTTTGATTTCCTCCAACGTGGCATCAGATTTGATTCCCAGGATGTCGTAGTAGGTTGCAGCTTTTCTGCTGTGAGAAAGCAAACAACTCAAAACCAAGCAGGCACTCAGACCTGTTTAAACACAGAGTACACAAACACAATCATCGAGGTGTTCTTAGCAACTCTGCTTAAAACTAAACACACACATTCACTTCATCTACCTTTGCGTATAGCTCTGGGAGAACAGCCGCATGCCACTCTTGCAACACCAAAAACAACTCTGGCACAGACGCAGGTGAGCCTCCAACTGCATAATGGGAAATTTTGCCGGTTCCACACAAGGACCTGAGCAGAGAGAACAGATGTAACAATGTAAAGAACCAAAGCCAAGGCATTAAGTACTAAGTGGGCAGGCTCCAGATACAAAATTTAAATATGTTTAGGTTATAAATGTGTAATTATCAGAAGGAAACTGGATTTTATTTTCTCAAAGAAAAAATTTGAAAAAGGGGGTCAAGAAACAAATTTTGGCCTCACAGTTTGGTTTAGTACACAGTCACCTAACATGCAAAAGACCCCTCGGTTTGAGACTGCCAGGAGTGACAAATCCCTTTGGGGTTGGAGCAGGAAGGGTAATAATCTGCCAAATCAAACACGGAGAGGTACCCACTGTGAAAAAGTGCCCAGAGAAGCTTCTAAGGGACAAAGTTTTAACAGTTGTGTAAAGGTAACACCAGAAATGTGCATTTTTATTAGTTAAAAGTAAATAAATAACTGAAACAAATCCAGATGATCACCGTTACGTGTATTTACAGCAGTTTCCAGAAAGCACCAAAATCCATTTTTAGTATTTATTATTTATTATGTTTAAACCCCAAAACACGCTCTTTGATCAGTGGTTGTTAATCAATGGTCATGAGAATTTGCATATTAATTATCAAGGAAATGACCTCCCAGCCCACTGTTCATTCAGTGGTGCTAGTTTCAGTCATTATACAAATGTATTGTTTATAAGGTTGAGGAAACCTCCAGTCAGCTGAGACTGACGAAGTCACTTGGATGAGTGACGAAACGTTTCTCCCACTGAAAACGCTACTTCCAGATGAACAGAATCAACTATTTATTATTGTAAATCTCCACCTGGAACTGCCTCCGAAGCCATTATCGATACGATACAGAAGTAATAAAACATTGTGAGACATCTTAGATCAACGAAGGGTTGAA
The DNA here is from genome assembly GCA_015108175.1 of Pelvicachromis taeniatus. Classification (NCBI taxonomy): domain Eukaryota; kingdom Metazoa; phylum Chordata; class Actinopteri; order Cichliformes; family Cichlidae; genus Pelvicachromis; species Pelvicachromis taeniatus. The sequence continues at coordinate 25,133 of VURO01050989.1, read as the reverse complement.
GTGCCGGTGTTACCAGAAGGAAAACAAACAAGAAGAAGTGGATTTTAGTCATTACGTAGCCTAGCACTGGAAGCAAGTTTGAAATTCAAGATAACTGTATTGTTCTCCAGAGAAAACTCTACTTTTTATTACTTTCAACATTTTTTTTAACATTCATTCTCACATTCATCATCAAACTTTTTAATATATACAGATCTATTTATTTATTTTTAAGTTTAATAAATACATTGCCTCACCTTCAGACTTGGGCAACCTTGTTAATCGTCATGATTTCCCTGTATAAATCGTTGGTTGTTACGATAAAAAATGTCAGTTAAATATAAACTTTCGCATCCCACTGTATTTTGTATGAGCTCGTCAGAGACTGATTTTAGTTACTGGTAAAGCTGCTTACACTCACTTATCTCACCCGATTGTTGGGCAAACAACAGGATTGAGTAGATTATGTTGAGCACATGTTGAATGTCTCTATGAAGCAAATGTTAAAAACAAAGGCTGAAAAACAGAAACAGCTGCACATTAATTAAGGAAACTATTGACCTTTACCAAATTACCATAAATCAGCCCAGCATACACTTCCAACCAGCACACAGGAAGTCTTAAACAAATGTGAAGGAGGACATGTTTTGGACTTTTAACTGTATTTTCATGTATTTTACAACTTTTCCTACTGACAAAGACCTCCCCCACAGCGTTTTATACTGCACTAAAGTAATGAAGTAATAGATAAACAATTAAATGACAGAAAAGCTCCTGTGTTTTCACACTAAAGATTTTTTTTTTTTTAATTTGTACTGTTGAAAAATATTCATCCATTTAATATTTCTGCTTATCTGGAGTATTCCAGACTTCATTCTCTCCAGCTACACTTCGCAGTTCCTCTGAGATCCCAAGCCATTCCCAGACAGGTGAAATACATAATCTCTCCAGCAGGATCTGGGGTGCGCCTCCAAAGGAAGGTGCGCAGGAGGCGTTCTAACTAATTCCGAAACACCTCAGCTGGCTCCTTTCAACAGGCAAAATATTCAATCTTAGTTTATTTTTTATTAGCCTGTACGTTAGTTATTTTTTTCTTTAGTAGATAATGTGTGGTACTAATCAGTCAGTAGTTCTGCTATTCGGTTTAGTCGACGTCAGCAGCTGTTCCCTCATATGTGGACACGTGACTGAGTACCAAAACAAAGGGAAGAGGTGAGTGACATGTTTTCAAAGGGCTTAAACAACTAAAACAGGGGGCCATTGGACACCTTTTAAAATCAGCTGAAACACGAAACACGACCCACGCACGTTACCTACACTAGGCTGCAACAGTGACAGCTGGCTTTGCACATCAGTTATTACGTGATATGTTCACATCAGTGAAGCAGAAAAGCGGACTAACCACATCATGATTTTCAGCAGGAAGACTGCTATCAGAGAAGTGCTAATGCTAGCCGGCGTTAGCTCTAAACTGTCAAACTACACCACCGACAGCTTGTTAGAAGCTGTTTAACTACAGGCGTTTTAATAAATACGTAAAATTAAACGTCAAACACACTTTCAAATAAGGAGTGGTGTAGAAGCAGAGCTGACTAAAGGAGGAGAAGTGACATACCAGCGGAGCGCAGTTTTATAACATCGCAGATACGCGGCGCATAGAGGCCAGCGTCAGTTATACCGAAAGTCTCCAAAATAAGAGCGGGGGTCTTCAAAATAAAACCACCATAATTTTCGGGATTAAAAAGTAGTTGAGTGATGAAGAATGATAAATAAAAATTAAAACATTTAAACATAATATTTTACAAATATAATCATTTTAAAAATACTGTCAATTTTAAAAATTGTCTTCTTTAGCATAACCAGCCAGTAAAGATTATGCTTGTGTGGGATCATTTTAATGCTACCAGGTAGAAAATTTTGATACGTCCAATTTAGGGAAATTAACACAAGGAAACATGATAATTACATGTTTGCAACAAGAGTATCAGTCACAGGAGGTTTAAAATCAGTTCTTTTTTTTTCAACTGCTCCCTTTTAGGGATTGCAATAGTGGATTATCTTCCTCAATTTCACCCTATTACACCAACGCTGTGGATGTGCTCCTTCAATGCATCCATTAATCTTTTTCTTTTCTTTTCTTTTCTTTTCTTTTCTTTTCTTTTCTTTTCTTTTCTTTTCTTTTCTGGTCACTCTAATAGAGAGTGAAATGATTAAAATCAGGTTCATGTTGTAATACCATTCATATTATAATGGGAAAAAATAAAATAGATAAAATTGAAACTATACATTTTCAAACAATAAAAACTAACTCCAGGAACCAATTTAACCAATTTAACAAAACAAGAAAACTAAATTAAATATATACAACACTGTGCAAAAGTCTTGAGAGGTTGCTCAAGACTTTTGGACAGCACTATATTATTATAATTAATGTTGTTAACAATGTTAACAATGACTAACATTAGCAATGTTGATTTTCTAACACTGAAATATTACTAGCATTTTTAGTTATTTTCCAGTGTAGGAAACCAGCACTACTCAGTGTTAGAATTTTTAATCTTTAACACTGACTAGGTTACTGTTAAAAATTTAACATTGCCTAAGGTGTTAATTGCATTAGGCCATTATTATATTTTTCCACAGCTGTCAGTAATATCTTACTGACAATATAACTATTATTATTATTGTTGTTGTTGTTATTATTTTTATTTGCACTCTTTCCGCTAGGTGGTGATAAGAAGCACATTTTTGCCGTTAGTGGGAAAGAGGAAGAAACCACCTCTCGATGGTTTGGCTTCTTCTTCGTCTACCCCGGAAATGACAGGTAAACAAACCCTTTAAAATGTTTGTGCCTATTTGGTTTCATAGAATATCATCCAGACAATATTATCTTAGAATAAACGAGAACACAGGAGAAGTCGCATTTCCTATTCCCTTTAAGCTCTCCGGCTTCATTGAAGGTTTTTGACTGTTTGCAGTGAAGTGGTTGAAAAAATTGGGAGTTATTGCTACCAGTTCAGGTAAATAAAGAATAACTTCATTAGCAGTAACAAATTAGGAGCTTTTTTTTTGTGAGTAAAATGACGCTGAGCCATCTTGAATGCCACCTTTTTAAATGTGTCTGTTCTTCTTTTCAGTCTCACTGATAATTAGATAAGAAAAATCTGCATTAAACTGCGCAACTTGTTGACGCTTTAAATAAGTTGTCCTTCCGTTTCTGGTTATGCCACTGCACCCGATGCTGTCATGATCCTACAGGCCCTGTTGAAATTGTGTTTATATACCCCTGTATAAGAAGATGCCTCTGCAGTATACTCAAAGCTCACCTGTATTTATGCAAAGACTAAGGTTGCTTAGTTTAATTGGTTAAATGAGTTATTTTGGTCAATAAATATCTACATTTGCAGATAACAGCAAAATTCTATTTTTAGAAATCTTTTTTTTATGTGATGTTGTGCTTGCATTAACCTTATCAAAGGTCAGACATTTATTTGCCAGCTCTAATGTAATTGATGTGTATCTTTGTATAACAGGAGTGGACTTATTAACCTGCACAGAGTTGATCACCTCACTTGATTTAATGCCTTCATGGGTCTTAAAGTTTAAAGCTTCAACTGAAACTACTCACGTTTTCTTCTTCTTTTGGCTGTTCCCTTTAGAGGTCACAACAGAGAATTATCTCACCCTATCCCCAACAACCTCATCTGTCACACTCTTTTCCTTACTTCGAGGCAGATCCATCTTCAGCATCCTTTGTCCAATATGTCCAAATCATCTCAGCCTTGCCTCTCTAACTTTGTCTTCAAAGAGCTCAACCTGAGCTGTCCCTGACAGACTCATTTTTAATACTGTCCATTCTGATCACTTCCAGCGAAGATCTTAACATCTCCAACTGTCCCACTTCCAGGTCTTCTCAAAGGACTCAACTGGATCAAGTAACTGATGCTTCCAGTGATGAGCCACAGTGGGCAATGATGGACCCTGAGGTGTCTGTGCTGCTGCACTGTGCACACTGGCATGGGCTGCTCGAGTCTCAAGTACACGTGGAGCTTTCAGAAAGGTGCAAACATACAGTGCAGTACAGCCTTTAAATACTTTACACCACATGTCATGTAAAATCAATTCCTCCTTTCTCAGGTTTAACAGGCAGACAGATCTGGCTCTGGAGCATCACATAGATGAGGTGTGGACAGAGCGGGTGTCCAAGGAGCCGTGGCTTTTCAACGGGGCCAAATTCAGGCTGCATTCTTTCTGCTTAGCAGATCCACAAAATCCACCTTCCATTCCTTTGTTCCATGGTAACATTTTCCACCACACAGAAGACCAAAACAGTCAAGGACAGAAGGATTTGTGTGACATAAGTAACGGGTGTATAAGTCAGACAGAAAATGCTGAGGATGCCTCCAATCATGACTACAGAGAGTCTAATGGCATTGCAGACGGACTTCCTCCACACTCTGCACCCCTCCTCACTCTGAGGCTAGGCCTCACGTGCTACAAGGACTACCTGGGAACAAACTGGTCGTGTCGGGTAACCAAACTGCGACAGCGTGGTGAGACAGAGTTTGGAGATCCTCTGACACTGCTGGCTCAGCCTCTGGGCGTGGGTGCCATACTATGCACCAGCAATGGTCAGGTGGTGATGATCAGGAGGAGCCAAAAGGTGGCAGAGGCGGGAGGGCTGCTGGATATCCCTGGAGGGCACCCAGAGCCAAAGGTGATATGGATAAAGAGGATTCAATCTCAACAAAATGCTTGATGAGTTACTCATATCATCCCTGCTGTCCTCAGGCTGTGTGTGAGAGTCTAGGACAGAGGGTGCGTGAGGAGCAGATCAGTATGGCCATGATGGAGAGCAGGCCAGAGGCCGTCGTCTCAGAGCTTTTCTCCTCTGTGTGCGCCGAGATCAGAGATGAGGTGATGAAAAGTCACTCTTTTTCTGTTTGTATTCTTTTTATCCAGCTGCCAGAAACTTGGCGGCACAATTTGACTCAACCCTAATATTTGATCCACACATCAGAAAATTTTTCTTTTATGAAGTGGAAAATTGTTAGGTCAGACCCTAAACAAAAGACCTCACAACCATCGCAGTGTAAAACAAGGATTTTATGTCTAAAGCAGTATTTACACAGTCACTTTTCTTTAATGACCCTTTGCAATAGCTGGTTTGTCTCAGTGAAGAAAAGGCTAAAATACTATTAATATTATTAAATTTACTGTTCTGTCCCTAGGTGAATATTCCTCTGAGCTCCCTGGGACTGCCCGTCCTGATGGGCGTCGCTCTGAATCACACCAGCGCTGGAAGACCGAGTGCCGAGTTTTACGTCAGGTAGTCGTCGCTTCAGTTTTATTCCATATTGTGGTATAAATGTGGTTTGAATGGCTCTATAAAGATGTAAATTTTCATCTCTGTGCTTTCAGTTGCTCCTTAAGTTCTGATGAAGTGAGAAAGTTGTACTGGAAAGGAGGAGCGGAGGCCAGCGAGTCCACAGAGGTCGTCTTTGTCAGCAGAAAGGTGAGTTGTTATAGATGTATAAATACCTGCAGTCCAACACCAAAAAGAGAATCTTGTACTTGCATCTGCAGTAGGGAACAAAGTGCAATCTTCACTTTATGGAGAGATTACAAGCATATAAAACAATTCTGCCTTTTTAATATAGTAGTGTGTCCTATTTTGTATGTTTGTCATACTTAAATGTTTCAGATCATCAAACAAATTTAAATATTAGACAAAGATAGCAAAAGTAAACACAAAATGCAGTTTCTAAATGAAGATGTTTATTATTAAGGAGATTACCTCAGGTCCGGGTGTGGCTAGAGAAGTTGAACTCAGTTGTGATACACCACAGTTAATTTATCTTATAACATGGGTGGGGGCAATCACTTTTTCACACAGCCATGTATGTTGTACTTGTGCTATTTTTGTCTAATATTTAAATGTGTTTGATGATCTGGAGCATTTAAAAGCGACAAAAAAAACAAACAAAACAGGAAATTAGGAAGGCTGCAAACACTTTTTCACATTTTTGTATTTTACACACTGTAGGATGTTTTGCAGCTGGACAGAGGCAGCCCTGTGTGGTCGGAGCTGTGTCCATCAGCTAAAGGAGCTGTGCTGCTTTATCAGATTGTGAAGCCTGACGTAGAGCCGGACCGAAGCGGACGAGGCGATGCCAAGCTGACACCACCACATGTGCACAAAGAAACAGACTGATTAAAGTTTTGGGGTTTTATTTACAGGTTACTCATAATTCAATACTGTATAATTCATTTATGCACTGTACAGTAAGAACACATAAAAATGTATTAAAATATTTTGAATAAAAACCTAAAGTTTCCATGTCTTTTCATAAAAGATATTATAAAATATGACACTGATTATCTTTGAGCAGGGAGTCTGCAGCTCCATATAATAAAACCTCAGCAGTGTTGGTGTTGTGTAATCACTGGTAGTGCAGCATCATCATCCGAGTCTTCTTGCTCCAGGGTTGGTTATGAGTAGCTCTGGTACGTGCTGTAGTAATACCCTTGATCCTGATAAGGCACGCTCCACTGAAATGTGAATGACACAAAATTAATTTAACATCTAGCAAATGCAGCTGTGGTTTTAGTGAGAAATCAGTCAGCTTGGCACTCACGAATCTTGGCAGCTGACTCCATGTTTGCGTGCCGGTCCTGTGAGAGGGTGGAGAGCCGTGAGGGTGGGGTCTTTTCCTGTAAAGTCGCTGTGTCTTCTCTTGTTTGGGGACGGGGGGTAGCAGTTTGCGGGCCTCGTCTTTGTACTCCTGCAGGAGCTTTAGTGCCTTTTCCTGCGGCAGCTCGACATACTCCAACTCCTCCAGGAGGTCGTCCTGCTGCTCTGGAAGACTGCAGCTCACTGGACAGGAATAGGAAAACATTACAGGAATGACTGCTGCTTATTTTAACTGTGAGCAACACCAGAATCTCCAGCCTGTAAAAAGCTTTAATAAACTATGTGGCTCACAGCACATCCAAGATCTTCAATGATATCAACAGAGTCTGAGATGAAAAACTTTTGTTTCTGTAGGATTCACGGATTTAACCAAGATTCTGTATCCAAACTTTACAGGGAATACTGAAGAGACTAAATTGACCATATGAAACAAATTCATGTTTTTTTTTTGTTTTTACCTCCTAATATCATAGACCTATAATGTAACATATAATATTACAAAATGTAGGTAAACCTTGTAATTTGAGCAGGGCGGTCTCTGGGATGTGTTCACCATCTCTCATCTGGTGCTGCGACAGTCGTCTTTTCCACACGTCGGCTGAGGGAAACACCACCACCACCCGACGCCTGAAGCCTGTGAACAGCCGCAGCTTGTGACGGAGTGCAGAGAAGAGGATGTTGCACTAGAACAGAGAGAGATAGTGAAATAACCACTAAGAACACAGCATAGTGAAATGTTTTGTCGGAGCTAAACTGGCAAGCTTTTTGCTCATAGCTATGGTGGTTACAGTTCATATTTTATTCCAAATATAACTGATTTAAAGTAAATATTTAATGATTAATAGGACCAATAAATAATCCCAAACTTCAGACTGCAGAGGCCCAATTTGAAAACAGGAAATCTTCTGCTGCCCGTCCAAGTCTGATTCTCCAATAAAGGCTTTACTTCTACCACCTGATAGCCACTGCTATCCTCAGGTGAGTTTCACAAGGTGACATCTCACAAGTCTTTTTCCCCCACTGTGAAGCATTACCTGGTCAAGGATGTAGTTTCCAGGAGTCTCGGCAGCCATCTTGATTATTTCAGTAAGACAGTGAGAGGCCTGCTGCAGCCTGCTGTCCCTCTGCCCACCACTCTACACACACACACACACAGGTCAAACATTTTACATCAGCTGCTCAGGTGTGAACCATAATCTCTAAATGTGAACGTGAATCATGGGAGTGAAGACCGGAGATCCGACTGACAATCATACAAGCGAGCAGCTCCTCCGTTCCGAGCAGTCTGTAATGTTTCTCTGGATGCTGCTTCATGTAATTTCTCGCCCAGACACTCTTCCCAGAGGCAGGAAGACCCACCATCAGCACCACCTGGTGGAGCAGAGAGTAAGCTCAAATATAACAAAACTAAGATATGTCAACTGTCAGGCAAATTACATTTTTATTTACAGACATTCATGGATCCCAGAAGATGATCTTAATGACTCTGGTGATCACTCATGTAGCACTAAACATCATCTTTCTGCCATTTTCTCCTCTACTTACATCCTCCTCTCCACTCACAACAATTTTCCACCTTAGGAGCATGTTCTATGGCTAAGATGCGCCATGTATAGGATCATCTGAGCTCTATTTAGTTCAAACTTTCAGAGGAAATTCTTAGAAAACCTTACAATTCATCTTCACACTACAATTTCATCTTCAGGAGGAGCCTTTAGTGTAGAAAGACTGGGAATACAGATCTAAATTTGACTCTCACCTCGCACAGTGCTCTGGAGGTTGGAGTTGATGTGGAGCACACCCTTTGCCCAGCAGGAAGAGTGGCCAACAGTGTGAACCCTGGAGGGCTGGGGTACCAGGGTTGAGCTGTGGGGTCCAGGAGTAATCTGACCGAACAGCTCTTACAGAGGATGTGAGGGAACAGAGCACGACCCAGCAGCACAGAGGTGTCCGTGGAAAAGGCCACACCTACGAAACGGCCGTTTTTATGGAAAGACAGCTCGACAGTGCCATCTGAGGAGAAAGACTGTGTGTGTGTGCAGGTGCGAACATGACACACAAACACACAAATGTTTAAATAAGAGAAAAGCCACTCAAGCGCTGGTAAAGCTGACTGAAAACATAACTCACAGCATAACAGCCGATGATATCCCCCTCCAAAAAAGGCTCTCCAAAGTCCTCTTCCTTTCTACCTGACACTTTTTTACCACGTCCATCATAACCAAAAGACAGTTCATCCTCACCTGGCATGAAACCCAGAATGAATCAGGAGCTTTTTAACAAGTAAAACATCTACTGACAATAAATATTTTTTAAAAATCACTCTTACCCAGCAGCAGAGAGGAGTCTGCCACTGACCAGCCAACTCTCAGTCCATATGGCTCCCCGACTTCTTGGTCATCTGGCTGGGGAGTCAACAGTTTACTCTCCAGCCTCACTTCAAAGCCCACCCTGCCTTGCTGCACCCCATGGGTGAGCCTGCAGCCTGACCACAGCAAGGGAAATCGAGCCCAGAACCGCGGCTGGCCAGAGGATCCATCAGGACTCACCTCGAAGTGCAGGTGAGAGCCACCTGAGCAAGCGACAAGGAGACTCAGGGAGTCAAATCAAATTAACTCATAAGAAACTCAAGCTGTGACTAAAATTTGTGTGGGTGTGTCTTCAGAAAAGACTCACATGAATTTAATCTGACTTTATCTTCATCTTGTTCCTCTGCCTCACTCCTCTCTACTGGAGGCTGTGGTGATTTGGCTCTGGTTGAAAAAACAAGAAACATGTCACATTTAATGATTTAAGAACTTTATTAAATCTAAATCTATGGGTAAAACTTGGTAATGAGGTTTCTGCTTACACAAAGATAAAGATTCCTCTTATGCTGCTGTACTGTTCATTGTACAGTGAAACTGGATCAGAGCTTATGTTTCAGCAGACTAGCATACATACATTCTTACACGCTTTCACTCATCATTCATTCCACAGAATAAAATAACAATATAATAAAAAAGCAAATATAAAAGTATAAGTACTCATAAATACATTTGCGCTAAGAAGGGATAAAAGGATATTACGTGCTAATCTGGCCTCAAGGAAAATAACTACCGCTTCCACACATGTATACACATCAAAAACCCTCAAAGTCAGGATTTTATGTTTATATGCATATTTATATCTCTATATTTATTTTAATATTTATCTATTTATATCTCTGTTTCTACACTTTTTTATATGAGTGCTTGACGTTTGTTTAATGTGTGCCGTTATGATAATTCAATTTCCGTGTGGGATTAATAAAGTCTCTCTGATTCTGATTCTGGACCTGGCCCACGCTTCGTTTGGCTGAGATTTTCCATCAGTGGTGGTGGAGCTGAAGAAGTCTCTTGGATGAGAGTTTAAACATCTTTACGAACCTTATCAATTTTTCAAGACCAAGAGAACCTACACATATTTATTTGAAACTCCACAATGAGAGGTCCGCACAGTAATTACAGTATGCTGTGGACAGATGTGAGGGATTTTCACTGGACCCGATGCCCTCTTCTTCACCATACTCTACCTCTTGTATCGTATCTCCTCTTTGAACTCGTAGAACGACCTTCCTCTGCCCATGTCCTCCTCTCCAGGACCCTTCGCATGCCCCTGCTCTCCTCCCTCTGCAGGGCAGGGAGTGACACCCGCAGCTGCAGCCTCTGAACCAGGCTGTGGTGCAGCTGGACTGGGATCAGTCTCAGTCTGTGTGGCCATGTCTGCGTAGCCGCGATCTACTTCATGTCGCGCAGTAACACAAATCTCTGAGGCTGGAGGGCGGACGTCTGCTGGCTCTGTCTGTTTTAAAGGTGTAGGTGAGCTTTCCTGTAGCTTCAGCTTTTCTTCATCGCCGTTTCCCCCGCTCTGCTCTCCCTCTGCTGCGGACCACAGCCGCTCCACCAGCTCAGCCTTCAGCCCTCTGCTGTCCAGCTCAAGCTCTTTAAGTCTGGACCGCAGCTCGGCCACTTTTAACTTTTTAATGTCCGCCAGCTTCATTGTTCCCGCTCGAGTATTACGTTTATTTGTCTTTATTGTAAGTATAAATTATTTAAGTTTTTTAAAAGTCAAATATAAAGTTAAAATTGTAGAAGAAGAGCAGGATGGAATCAAAACAACTGTTCAATATGGTGCCCTGAATTTTGATTGGCTCGCTACTTCTTCCTCTTTCTCATTTAAGGCAGATAGGTTTTGTTTACTGCCATCTAGCGAAAGAAAATGTTACTACATTAACATAACTACTGTTTTTTAAATATTATTTTTAGTTGTACGTATAGTTGTTTTCCAGTCAATTTAGCTTAAATTAGTTAATTTAAAAAAAAACATTGTTTTTTTATTTTCAGTGGTAGTTTTCTGTGAATTATGTAATTAACTTGGAAAACTGACTAAAATAAAAATCTAGAGGAAATATATTTAGTTTGTTAGTGTGGTAAAAAAAAAAACAACTAACTAATAAACACAATGCTAAAACTGCAAATTGAAAAACAAAAAGAATAACCTAAATAAAAATAGGGCAGCATGGTGGCACGGTGGTTAGCACTGTTGCCTAAAAGCAGGAAGGTCCTGTGGTCCCATGAGGCTGGCATCTTTCTGTGTGGAGCTTGCATGTTCTCCCCGGGTACAGTCCAAAAAACATGCAATTTGTGGTAGGTTAAGGTTAATTGAAAACTCTAACTTGCCCATAGGTGTGAATGTAGGAGTAACTGTGAGTGCGACTGGTTGTCTGTCTATGTGTGTTAGCCCTGCGACAGACTGGTGACCTGTCCAGGGTGTACCCCGCCTCTCGCCCCAAGACAGTTGGGATAGGGTCCAATGCCCCACGCGACCCTGAAAAGGATAAGCGGCTGAGGATGGATGGATGGATAAATAAAAATAAAGTCTAATTACAAAATGCTCTGGCTATTTTAACTCTATTAACAGTGATTACTGGATTATATAAACTGGAGCAGTAACACAAATATATTTGAATATATTCAGAAGTGAATATATTTGTGTGGTGGGTATGATTTTCTCAGATATCTGGCAGATATCTGAGAAAGGTCAGAAACTAATTTCATAGAAAACATGCAAGGACAGTATGACTAATTTGCTTCACACATTTATTGGATGTCTGAAAACAATAAGAAAAACATTATTTCGTGACAGTTCATAGACATTCTCTATAACTTATAGAGATGGTTGTGTGACCATCACCCCATCCTACAACCACATTATGTTCAAAGTCACTTAAATCAACTTCCTTTCACCATTGTGATGCTCAGTTTAAACTTCAGTAGGTAGGTGATCATATGATTAGCTGATTGGACATCTGTGTTAAGGAGCAGTTGAATGGGTGTACATAATAAAGTGGCTGGCAGTGGCTGATTGCTGTACTGCTAGACTGACTTTTCTATTATTGTGCATGGGATGTAACCTGTGGTCACTGCAACCCACACACTCACAGTTAAATATTTCCTCCATCACTTAATTTATAGATATCCAATCTGACACTTAACACTGTAATTAACACTATAACCATAATAACATCAGAGTGATTAAAGCAAACAGAAGATGTGTGATCAGGGTGATGGTGCAGAGGACACAGAAAACGGTAAATAACAAAAATGAAAAAGGTTCTTTTGTAATGAGGCGTTTTTATTTGTAAACAAGAACAATGCAAAAATGCGAGTATGAATGAGCACAAACAGTTTCCAGAGGTAAAAAGCAGGACAACAGTCAGCACACAAAAGCCATTTAATACATCACAAAGCCACCTCTTTACCTCAGATTTCCGACTCTGCTGTCTGTGTGTCATTACAGCTGCTCGGGTTGACAATGACAGAAGTTTAATGGCAACTTCAAATCATATCAACCCCACTGGGCTCCACATAAATCTGTCTCAAAAAAAAAAAAAAAAAAATAAAAA
>VURO01050988.1:0-17246 GCA_015108175.1 Pelvicachromis taeniatus | reverse complement strand
CTGATTAAAAAGTTCATTTTGGGCAGACAGACAGACAGACTAACCAAGCACTAATAACATATCGTTACTTACCCTAGACAGCGTTTTGTGGAGTGGAGCTAGCTGTGATAGCGTTAGCATTACCTAACGTTAACACTGCTGTTGTGATGAGAACTTGGACCAGGGACAGCTTCCAGTACACTGCTGCAATACTGAGGTGAAGACGTACAATCTAAGCAGTTAGCAACTTCTCTGAGTAACTCAGAAACGGACTTGTCTCCTGCAGCCATGTCCGTCACAAGCACTGATACACCTGTAACGTTATTCGCGCCCAGTGTTTTACATTTGGTGCCCTAACTTTATTTCGAGCTGCATACTGCCGCCGGCTGCATAGGAGACGCATTGCGCCATTTAGACCTAAATCGAGACTTCGTGTGCTATTACTTATGTCTGAGTAAAGGAGCAACCAATCACAGAACTGGCTCCGCCCTGTCTCTCTTGATTGACAGACAAAGTCATTGTGCTGAAAAGTGTCATTATGAAATAAATAGGCCATCATGAAAAACGGGATTTTGAAATAAAGACTGGCTTTGAAAAAAGGACATTTTGGAATAAAAACAGCTGGAAATAAATAAAATGCCTCAGCAATAATCTCTGTTATTGTGAAAAATAATGACCATGAAATAATATTTCACAATAATAAGTAAATTTATATATCAGAATGCAATATATTTCACAATAACGAGCTTTTATTCAAAATGTGTTCCATTATTTCACAATATCATTCTCATATTACATATCTGTGTCTTATTTATTCACGTAGTTATTTATTTCATCATGTCCGATATATTTATTTAATTTTGACCACTTTGGAGTTCCATACTTTTCCCCCGTGACTGTGTGTCTGATCACATGCCTTTCCACCAGGCAAAACGCCGTACAACAGCGGAACAAACCAAAACAAATCCTCTTATGATATCACAAAAATCGTGAAAAATCCTTAGAAAAGCCGCACCCAACAATAAGCCTCAGGGTTCAAAGCTTGTGCAAAAAGTAGTGGCTTATAGTCCGGAAATTACGGCAATCAAATAAAACTCTGGTTTTTTTTTTTTGTTTGTTTGTATTTAATGCTTTAATCATTCCCAATCCCATTTTCTTAACAACCACATTTGGGCCCCTTCTTTGACTCCTTCTATTTGTTTTCTGTCTTTCTCTTCTTCACTTGATTCCCACCTGACTTGGCTGCTTATGGACTGGTTTTTATTTACCGGTTTTCTACTCTACCTGAGCACTGAAAATGCTTTATACAACTTGCCTCATTCACCCATTCACACACATTAACATAAGTACTTTTTTCTATGCTTTTTCCACATAAGTGTTTACTATCTAACATTCATATATAGAAGTTGGAAAACATCTTGGGAGTTAGTATCTTGCCAAAGATATTTGGCATGCAGCCTGAAGCAGGAATTGACTGACCTTCCGATTAGTAGATGAGCTGCTCTACCTCCTGAGCCAAAGGAGGTCACTCATTCCTCATCTTTCACTACTCACTCGCACCTCGGTGCATTCACAGCCTTTAAAAGTGCCTCTGTATTTTTCTAATGTCAATCTGCATTTAGTCTTGTTTCTTCTAATCAGTTTTCCCTAAATTCAATTCAGTTATTCTTTCCACATTCTGTCACTTCTCTCTTTTTATTCATGTTTTATACCGGCACCAAACTCTGGCGCCCAAGCTTGTTAGTACCACTACTGAGCCAATCACAGGACACCTAGGAGAGGTAGGTAGAGGGGATCTAACAGCCTGACACTTGAAGGGCTAATTAACCTCGAGATCACTGTGGTTCTGCAGAGAAAAGAGGAATGGAGAGAGTGAGAGGAGAAAGGCTTGGATTGCATGGAGGACATGGGTGAAATTGGGTTGGGAGAAATGCAACTGAGAGAGAAACTGAAACTGGTGAAGATCAGTCACAGTTTAGTTGAATGGGGGGAGGAAGATTGGAGGGAGAACAAAATGACAGTATGTGTGAAATAGATCGGCAAGGGAAGGAAGAAAAAATAAAGGTTAAGAAAAGAAAAGGAGGGGAGAGAAGGCAATTATACATATAGTAGTGGCTGTGTAGTAGTAAAAACAAACCGCTTTGAACTCTATGGATAGGGGTTGGGTTGAGAGCAATGCAACCTCTGTAGCTGATCACTGTCTAGTAGGCCTCACCTCTGCTAAATTGAATGACTGAACTGGGCCTGTTCACTGTGCTGTTGTTGCCTTTTGGACCATATTTAATGGAAATACATGGTGCAAGTTGTTTACAGTCTATGAGGGAAACTTTTTTTTTTTTAAGCATTTTTAAGAGGATTTACAGACATTCATCTGCAGTGGACATGGCAGGTACATGATAGAAATATGAATGATAAAATATGGGCATCATGTCTGTATGATTGAGCAGAAATACAGGAATAAGTAGGGTGGATATTTGTGAAGTGAAAAGGACGGAGGAAAGGAAAGAGAGATACAATGGAAGATGTCATCGTTTTTAACCCTTAGAAAACAGTAAAAAGTAAAAAAGGATACAAAAAGAGATTAAAGTTGGCACAGTCATCTTACAATTGTCCCATTTGGGTTCATTAAATAAAAGTAGCAGTGTCTTCTCTAGCATAGTGATATCCAAAATACCCACTGGAGCAGCTGATGTAATAAAAGTTCCCTTAGCAGCATGAGTATGAGATGTGTGCCTTATGAGAAAGATGGAGAATTATGAAATGCAATGACAGTGACATGGATATAGGAGTGTGAGGAAACAAAATTGCAAATATGCTTGTGTTAAGTAATACAAATCAGGCAGAAGAGGAGAGCCCACTGGTTACTTAGGAGGGAGTGGAAAGTGGAGATTAGAGGGAGGAGAAGAAGAAAGAGGATGAGATTTGAAGCTGCTGTTAACGGGTGGAAGGAGGAGGAGGGAGGCGTGTCGCTGTGTTTTTATTAATAGCCAGGTTTGAGGCTCTTATACCTGTGTGCGAGGGATTCAGGCATAAGCTTCCAGCTATACTATAACATTCAGGAAAGGTTTAGCTAGCTTAGGCTAAACCTTAGAAATATGGTCATGGTATTACTCTGGCTTTTGCATGGGCATTTTACAAAACAGGTAATATAATCCCAGCTTGGAGTGAGGCATATTTTTCTTCAAGCCTGCAATGGCCCAGCAGTGTAATTGGCAGCAAAAGTGTTATTAAACTTGGCCCTTGTGAATGTCAAAGATTTGTTCAACCTAAAGAGTGCAGCTGTACCCAGCCTCCCCAGTCAGAGCACTGAGGCTGGAACCAGGCCATAGTCTGCATTTCCATTTGGGAGATTAAATACATCACTCTTAGTCGAGTTTAATCACTTTCCGGTGCATATAGGAGTGCAAGTTGCCCAACATTACATTGAGCTTAACTGCTTCTGTATGTGCACCATCATTGTTAGAGGAATTTGAGCCATCAGAGTGAAACTGTTTTTGTAGTTCAGCCTTAACGTTGAATTAAACTGAAGTTAAGTCTGAGCTAAGCAAGCAAACAAGATGGAGTACAATGAAGTAGTACCATATTATTATATTATTAACATACATATAAATGGTCCTGTATGGTGTTTAACAGGGGTGTGTACACTTCATATAAAGTATCAGGTTTTGTGATGTCAAACAATTAGAGCAAAATAAATACTTTTAATGATAACCTGTATTTAAAAAAAAAAAAATACAAACACATCAAAATGTACTATAGACTTAGACTTGTAGACATGTGCACATCCTTAAACTAATTTTTTATTAAGGCACCTTTTTGTTTAATCATTTCATTCAGTCTTCTTGGATAGGTGTGTGTGTACACAGTATTTATTTGCTTGGTAATATTTGGACACTCGTCCTTGCAGAAGCACTCCAAATCTGTCAAATAGAGAGGGCATCTCTTGTGCACAGTCCTGTGCAGGTCAGTCCACAGAATTTTCTGTTGGATTTAGATCTGATCCAAATTACTGATTTGGATCAGTGGCGACTTTGTCTTGTTGGACGGTGTAAGTCCTCTTCATCTGCAGCATTCTAGCACTTTTGCTGTTTGATTGCTATTTGACTGGTATAATCCCCTCCACTTGAGCAGGCGATTATACCAATCCAGATTATACCTCCACTTGAGGAGGGGATTATATGGGACTACAGCCCCAGTTCCCGGTGAAGAACAGCAACTTGAAAGCATAAGACTACCACCACCATGCTCGACTGTGGGTATGGTGTTCTTTTTGGTAATGTAACAAAAAAAGCACAGTTTTTGCACCAAAACTATCTTTTGGAATTGTTGCCAAAAAAGGTTCAGTCTCATGCATTTTCCTTCATGCTTTTGGGAGAATTTATGTTTAATTGTAGGTTGTTTTTTTGGGTTTTTTTTGCAAATTGTACTTGGATTTGGATGTTTTTATTTGTCAGAAAGGCTTCTGTCTTGCAATCCTACCCCATATTCCAGACGAAAAATATACCTTCCAGAAAATACACCTTGTCTTTTCATCAATTTTTGGGGGGGATGTCCAGTTCTTTGCGGTGTCACAGTTGTCCCAGAATTCTCCACTCTTTGATGACTGTCTTTACTGTGTTCCTGGTATATTCAGTGCTGTGGGAACTTTGTACCCTTCTTCTGACTGATATGTTTCAACACTGAGATCCCTTTGATGCTTTGTAAGCTTTTGATGTAGCAGGCAACTGAGTAAATGTCAGTAAGGTCCTGCTAAGACTGCTGAACTTTATTTGGGGCTAATCAGAATCTCTTTAATTGATGGCAGGTGTGTACCCAACAAGACACAACGCTTTCTCCTGCATCAACAACATATTTGTTTAAGGGTGTGCAGACTTATGCAACCAGCTGTTAAAAAAAATCCTCTAACAGATTTGTTTGTTGAATTAATTGAATTGTGCAGTTTATAAGTGACATTGGGTGAGAAAAGGTTTGAAATCATTGTCAGTCAGTTATTGTGGTCTCATTTTTTTTAACCTCACGAAAACCTGGTATTTATAGAGGGGTGTGTACACCCTTTATAGCCACTGTACTTAGAATAGTTTCACTATTCAGCTTTCCATGGCATTCATTAAGGTTTGTTCCTGTAACTCCAAATTCATCCAAAGATGATGTCTCCCATTTTTTCTTAGTTTAGTTTGATATGCAGGGGAGAAGAGTTCAGTGCATCATGCAACATTACACAGGCTCATGTGTAACACATTACACATGAGCCTGTGGCATTGTAACTAGTGGATGGATGGTTCAGTTCTAACTTTAATCTTTAGTCTGTTAGAAATGTGTAGAGTAAATGGACCATTTTGGTTTTCAAGGTGAGTGATCTGACAAGTCAGTAGCCTAAACAACAAAAATAAGATCCAAGTTGTCGACAACTCCACCTGAATTGTGCTATAAGCTGTTTTGGAGTAGACTGCGTCCCATACACCAGAAAATAGCACATATTTTTGAAATATGTGATTGCAGAGTTGTGACATTATTTCCCTTGTCTTCATCTTACATAAACATAGTAAATTCGTCTCTCTGTGTGTTTGTTTGTGCACAGTATTTATTGCTTAAAAGTAACTGCGTGGCTCTTGTGTGCTTTTAGCAAATTTATGCACATTTTTATTGCATATGTTACACCTGCCCTCATCTACCTCTCAATTCAGCCACCCACTTGCCACCAACACATCCTCCAGCTCCAGCTTTACCACTAATGAATGATTAAATAGCTGCCATGTCAGTTTGAGCCAAGCAGTGAGTCATTGTTGGACTCTCTAGTGTCCTGGTTAGACCCCCGCATTGCAGCTTGCCCTCAGATGATGGATGTGTCGGCAAAAGGACTGCATCCATGCTAGGCCCAAACATCCAGCAAACTAATGTTTCAGAGTCTTTGACGAGGTAGAAAAGGCCACTCTGCTCTTGTTTATGTTTATATCACTGCTGACCTTTTGTGGTCCTGCTCACTTTAATCTGTCGTGTTTGGCATGACTAGACACATCTTCTCCCGTCAGTTTTCCTTCCTCTAGAATCCTTTTACTGAAGGTGAAGGCAGTGACTTACCCCACTGTGTTGGCTCCTCTTGTGTCATTTACAATGATAGACGTTAATATTTTAGCTGAATCGCTAAAAATATTATTATTATTATTTTTATATTTGAAAACATAATGTTTTCACATATATTGTTTCATCAAAGCATCTTACACCAGAAGATATATGTTTTAACAATTTTTAAAGCTCTGGGAATAAACAACATACCATTTGACCAGTTGGAACTGCTAACTGCAGTAAAATGCATAAAAATGTGAGGGACTAAAGCATTTTTTAACCACAATCCCTTCATTTCAGGGGCTCAAAAGTAATTGGACAAATTCAATAACTAAAAATAAAATGTTAATTTTTAATACTTGGTTGAAAACATGTTGCTGGTTTAGTCTTCAACAAGTAATTTGTGTGTGTGTGTGTGTGTGTGTGTGTGTGTGTGTGTGTGTGTGTGTGTGTGTGTGTGTGTGTGTGTGTGTGTGTGTGTGTGTTTAAAACATCATATAATGAAGTGACCCTGGTGTCCTGTTTAATAGCTCCATCATAAAATAAATTATTTCATTCCAGCCATATATTGCTGTGCTGCTCTCATGCTTCGTTGCACAGCCTGTGTAACTGTAACCCCATTTGCACTCACCTCAGGCTTTTTTTTCCCTCTTTAAATCAGGGTCATTTTATATCCCTGCTTTTCATTGGGGGTCAGTGCTCCTAACCTGTAGCTGTACATGGCTAATAAGTAAAGGCTGACTGATACTGTAGACATATGCTGGCCAATAGCTGGGTGAGAGCTTCCCAGTCGCCACTTTTCATCAAGTTTAACACAAACCCGTAGCTTGTCTTGCTTTTCTGTGTTTGTGAAGTGCTGATTGTGTGCTGGTAAAAATGAAAACCTTTTTAGTTGGGCTCACTCTGAGAACTGTGGATACAGAGAGAAAATATGTGCAAGTTGAAAATAGGTTTATGCAGGCAGTATTTAACACTTTTCCCTTCCAGCACTAATCCACACATGGGATTGGAGGCAGGAAGCAACTCTGGTACACACATTCAAACAGTTTGCAAAAATAAATAAATAAATAACTCAACATCGAGTGTATGGCTGCTACACTCCCTCTCTTTTTTTTTCTTCTTCTACTCGAGTGAAAGCCTAAACAATGATAGGGCTTCACTATTTCAGGAGCAAATCAGACCTGTTATATCTGAGAGGCCAAAATCCACCCTGCTACGAACAGCCCATAGATGAAGGGATACTATAGAGATTGTGGGGTTTACATTCAAAAGATGCTCAGATTTTCAGACATGAATCACAGTATTGTACAACTAGATGTAACACTGTATGTGTCTGAAGATAAGAAGAGCATTCTTTAGGGAAATGTGCCTGTGGAGGAACACATGCCAAGAAGGTTTACTGTTCCCTGTATAGCTATATTTAAAAGACTTCCTAGCAGTAGCATTATCTGACAGGTTATGACAGCTCTTTGCACTGAAGGAAATGCAAGATGTCGAGAGAGGCTCTTTAATGAATTAAGTGGATTAGATGAAGCTAGGCTGACATCAGGGCGAGGTTTGCGCTAATGTGAGTACCGGTGCTGACCAGTGGAGTGTTCAGGGCTGAGCATCAAAACCAGGTTTTGAATGTTCTCCTTTCACACGTGCTCCTGACTCCAGCTTAGAGTTACCTCATCAGGTTACAGAAGAGAATGCTGTAAACTGTGACTACTGTAATCAGTAAGCCTCAATCATAAATATTTTATGTATTTATTTGAACCATGCTGGGGCTGATCTTAACATGTTTTAGCCACACAATATTACTGCACTCCTCCTCTGCTTCTCTTTCTCCTATTCATTTACTGTAAACAGAGGTCATTCAGCCTGCACTTTAAAAAATGTGTAGGCAGAGTCCTCTCATCTTTGGTATGTTTTCATTTCTAATGTGAAAATATCAGCGCAAGGTTGTGTTGTAAATTGCAAATAGCTCTCAGTATTTGAATGTACAGGACTGAAAGGTGTTCCAGGTGAATAACATTTTTGCATCACAGTCACAGTATTCCAGTTTCCCAAGAACATGAGGAATGCTGTGGTTTGAAGGAAGCTGCAAGGCCAGCAGTGCAAGTATCACATACAGTGAAATCAATGAAGTGTGTATATGAAAGTCTTAATTAGGTTCTTCTTTGGAGGCACATTAATTGGGATGAACAGCCAACTAATTTGGATTGGCACACAATAACCATGGTAACAACTTTAGACCTAAATAATATGAGAAATCACCTAAACCACTTTGTGTGCTCGTGGTGGCTTTAGTTCAGTGTTTAATCCTCGAGATGTCTTTTCTATCCTGGCTCTTCATATCTGCTGGCAGGTTACTGACTTGTTGCTCAGTACCAGTGAGTAAAAAAAAAAAAAGATTTTACTTGAAAAGGTTTTTCAAATTTTACTGTCTGAAAATACTTTTCAGAACATTTGCGGTCACTCACCCACTTTGCATCTTTCGCTGCATAACATGGACATCAACAATAACATTAAGAAGCCATTGATAATAGTGTTTTGTTTTACAGCACCACTGGGCTTCGCCAAAGCCAGAAATTAATACTGTTCACAGTTATGTATCCAGTGTAACTGGAGAATAAAGCCAGTAGGGGGGTGCTGTTTTGCCTTAGATCTTTGGTATTATTGATTACTTTGTGCCATGTCCTGTAGCAAGCTGCTCTATTTAATAATTTTTGTGCTGCCTTAATTTTCCAGAATGCTGAGGTGTCAGTGTTTGAGGTCAACATTCGGTTCATAGGAGGATTGCTGGCTGCCTACTACCTCTCTGGACAGGAAGTAAGTACTTATTTGCTTGTGTGTGCGTGTGCGTGTGTGTGTGTAAGAGTGTAAGTATTTTTTGTGGGGTTTTTTTGGACAGAAAATCAATGTACATCAGATGTTTGTTCAAAAACTGCACAAATATGAATTCTGATTCAGATAACCAAATATCTGACAAAGAAGGTGGCTGTGTTCATCTTATGTATTCATCATCTGTATGTGATCCTCAATAATTATCTTCATGTCTCCTTTTTGTTTCATATTTCTCTCCTCTCCTCATGTATTATTGTAGGGTCTACCTTACAATGTAAAGCGCCTTGAGGCGACTGTTGTTGTGATTTGGCGCTATATAAATAAAATTGAATTGAATCCTCTCCTCTCCTGCCATTAAAGCCAACAGGCAAATTTTGCTTCTTGGTCTAAGGAGCTGGTGAACATTAAATCCAACCATCCATCTTTCTTTTTCTGTTCTTTTCCACCTCTTCTCTGTCCATCCAATCCGCTCCAACTTTCATGCCCAGCCGAGCAGTGCTCCCTCTATAATAGGAGCAAATACATCAAACTCGCTCAGCATAACCTCCACCACCACTGTGCTACCAAGAGTTTTTTTTTTTGTGGGGGGGGGGGGGGGGGCTGTTAGTTCTGGCTAACGGATTTCAAAAGAAATCAGTGCTTTTCATTGCCTTTCCACTTCACCAAAAATACAACTTTGACACAGTTGCTAATTTTCAGTATTGTACTGATTTCCCTTTCTTTGCTTTTTTTTATTTTTTACTCAAACCACAGCTGTCAGAAATACCTGCAAGTATGCCCTGAAGATACAGAAATGAAGGAATGTTTTGTGCAAGTAGACAGCCAGTGAAGTTAGGCAGGATTGCTAATTTGTCAGCTAGTTTGGTTAGTTAGCTGGATTTTGAAACTCTGTGGCTCTAATAAACCTAAAAGGGAGCAAAAGTATTGTTTGTACCAGGCTGTAAGTGAACTTTTAATTGCTGCAAAGTTGGGCTTTTGTAATTTGGGAGGCCGTGTACATTGACTCACTAAGCTGGACTCAAGTATCCATTTAAAAAGTGTTTGGCAGTTCCACATTGGCCTCATTTCTGCCCTGAAGGCTTTCACTTGATTGCATGTAGCCAAAGCTTCCTTACACATGTTCAGTAGATCAAGATAATATCACAGAGTTAAGACAAGGATATCAAACACTGTTTAATGAACTTCCAGAACCTTTTCAATAATTTTACACATTTATCATGTTGTTTCACTGGTCTGGTCCCACTTAAGTTTAAAGTGGGCTCTATGTGACATTCCTGCTGTAAAGGACAGTTGCGGCTGAATTAAAAAGAGGGTAAATACAGACATGAGTGTCTCAAAGTTTAAGTTTTTCATTTCTTTTTTTAGTGAATAGAGTAGAAAGCATAAGTGAAAAATAACCATTTATTTACAATTACACTTTGGTTAACATCTGAGGAGAAATCCAAAAAAGTGGTTGAAAAATTGGACTCAAAGACAGTTAAAAGCTCTGAAAGTAACACATTAGCTTTGTTGGGTAATAATTAAATTAAATTAAATTCAGTTTTATTTATATATCGCCAAATCACAACAACAGCCGCCTCAAAGCGCTTTACATTGTAAGGTAGACCCTACAATAATACATACAGTGAAAAACCCAACAATCATATGACCCCCTATGAGCAAGCACTTTGGCGACAGTGGGAAGGAAAAACTCCCTTTTAACAGGAAGAAACCTTCGGCAGAACCAGGCTCAGGGAGGGGCGGCCATCTGCTGCGGTTGGGGTGAAAGAAGGAAGACAGGATAAAAGACATGTGTGGAAGAGAGCCAGAGATTAATAACAAGTATGGTTGAATGCAGGGAGATCTATTAACACATGGTGAATGAGAAAGGTGACTGAAAAGGAAAGAAAAACTCAATGCATCAAGGGATTCCCCCAGCAGTCTGAACCTATCGCAGCATAACTAAGGGAGGATTCAGGGTCACCTGATCCAGCCCTAACTATATGCTTTAGGCTTAAAACTTTCCTTTTTGCTAATCTTAAAAGTTGAGATAGTGTCTGTCTCCCAAATCCAAACTGGAAGCTGGTTCCATAGACGAGGGGCCTGAAAACTGAAGGCTCTCACTCCCATTCTACTTTTAAATACTCTAGGAACAAGAAGTAAGCCAGCAGTGTGAGAACGAAGTGCTCTAATGGGGTGATATGATACTACAAGATCATTAAGATAAGATGGGGCCTGATTGTTTAAGACCTTGTATGTGAGGTCTTAAACAATCAGGCCCTGAGTTACCAGTCACTTACACTTTCTTTGCTTTTTTTTAATAATGCCACTAACAGTTGACTGTGGACTATTTAGTAGGGAGTAAATTTCAGGCCTGGACTTGCTGTTGCACAGGTTGCATCATGCTGGAATTCACTCCTGAGAATCCATTCTTTAATAAATGTTTGTAAAAGCAGCCTGCATGTCTAGGTGCTTGAATTTATACATCTGTGGTCATAGAAGTGATTGGAACATCTGAATTCATTGATTTCAATGGGTGCGTTAATACTTCTGATAATATAGTGCATTTCATATATGGACCATAAATAAACGTGGTTATTATTAGGTGTTTCTTAGTTGAGTGATGTAAACCACTGTGAAACACTATAATGTGTTTAAAATAAAATAACACTGTAATAACAGTGTTATTTTGTCCAGCACAACATACACTGTTCAGTGCTTAACAGTACTTTTATTTAGAAGGTTGTCCAGTCCAAGCTTCAGCTCTTCCCTCCACGTCCTGGCATGCTACTGATATAGGGGAGGCATGACTAGATGATAGTTGCTAGTTGCGTTGACCAGCCTCTCTTAGCACCGTCTTCTGAACCCACTTCATCACCCCTCCCTTGCAGCCAAGCCACAGACCACACCCTGCTACATGCTGATTGAGTCTACTGTAATAACATTGTAATAACATTTGTAATAACATATATTACATAAATGACGTACAATTTTTATTATGCCTTTTAAATTCTGAACAAATATAGTTAGCAGAACTTGTCTAAGTCTGTAACAGACCAGGTCATTTATTGTTAGCTTGCTCTGAGAAGAAAAGAAAAGAAAAGTGCCATTTCCTCGTTTGGCTCTCGAGGGAGGCGGACGCACTTCTCCCCTCTCCGCTCCCTTATCTTTCCTGCTTAGCTTCTGTGTCCTTGTCTAGTCTCAGTGTAACTGTTCTATCACCTTGAAGAGACTCACAACTTTGCTTTCTAAAACCTAAATAGCCATTATGGATTTGATCAACTGGCCACTGAATGCGATGGACATCCTCTTCTCAACGAGAAGTCACGGGACTCTCCCTGCCGGATACACAATGGATGGGTGGAAGAATTGGAGGATCCTGTGCCTGGTGGGACTGTCCATTGAGGACATTTAGCTTTTCGGAACCATGATAACAGGGCTTTTGCTTATTGGAGCCAGCTTGGCCCTGGGTAAACTCAAACTGAAGAAAACAGTCAGTGCTGTTCAAGCGCCCAGTAGCCTGGCCGCAGGACTGAATGCGGTGGGGAGAGCGGTAAGCACTCAGTCTGCGGTTCTGTACTGCAAGATGAATTCCACCAGGGAGAAGCTGACAAGTTTGGCGGAGGCTCAAAGTGTACTCATCAAGCGCACTACTGTCGGGCTTGGTGGGCACTCAGCTGGCGCGTTTGGAACACAGCATGAATACCATACTGGAGAAACTCACGGCTATCCAGCATGAAATTGACAGACCGGCTGACCAGTGATGAACATTAGTTTAGCTGTGAAAAGAGTTCAGTTAAACGCACGAAATGGAACATAACCTGATTGTTGATTCGGACACCCAGGCTGTGGTTTCACGGTCAGCTCAACCAAAACATCCCTGATATCAACGTTGTTTTGTCTCTTGCCCCTGTTCTCACGGACACCGGCGTGGGTTTGAGCGCTGTTGACATTTGCTCATTCATACATGCATGCACACTCATACATGCATGCACACATGTACACTGACACTGATATTGTGTACGTCACTGTTTCTAAAAAAAATACCTGTTGTGTAATGTATGTCTGGTCCGAATAGGTCCAATTTCGCAGCCGGAAACTGTATGTGACAAATAAGGGCCATCACCATCATCAGTCCATTTAGCATTTACCAAAGACATAGCATGCTATCTGATTTTGTTCCTGCTGGAAGTTCTATTCAACAGCAATGCTGTTATGTGAATTTCTTTTTTTTTTTTTAAAGTTAACTTTGTTGTATCAGTACATCAAAAAAGATTTGTGTCTTATAAGCAAGGTAAAGTTTGAACTTAGTGCTTATCCATTGGTGAATCTCCTGAAATGATTGTGCCCATGTCTCAGTAAGCAATCATTTCAAATTCAATTCTATGTGTGGAACTTCAGGCAAAAGGTGATAGGCTGTTTTGAATTTCATCCTTTTTTGGATAATCTTTGGGCTGATGATCTTTGACCACTTCTCATTTGATTAACTTTGATTGGGTGTTCTGATATTGTCTGTTTCTGACATTCATTGGTATAAGCTCATTTCTCATTAGCTGCTATAGATATTCTTATATGTGAACAAGGCTGTAACCAGGTATGTGGTTCTCATTAGCTAAAGTTAAAACATGCAGTAAAATATACAGGATTTAAAAGTTTTTTCAATTAGTGCATTTTACTTAATTTTAGAATTGTTATTAAGTCTCTGTATGGTGAGGGAGAGGCTGCTCTACAATTTTAGAATTTGAGAATGACAAAAAGTCAGTCAGTCTGGGGGCCCTGGATCCTTTTTAACATCGTGTGCAATCATGGGTCAGAATGATCTGTAACAGTGTTCTGGCACCTTCAGTTTATGAGTCTTTAAATCTGATTCGCAAATTGAATGTTGAATTTGTTAATTTTTTGTGTCCTACATCCTGTGACTCCAGTGACAGCATGTGTTAAAACCTGTTCTGGCTAAAGTTGAAGTAATGATTCAATTTCTTTTACTCAAGTGAAAATGAAAAAGTGCGGTCTCTTAAATATACTAAATTAATGTAATCAGCTTGAATCAGTTATGTACAGCTTGAGCACAGAAAAAAGAGGAGACAAAGAGAATTGCTGAATTTTTCTAGGTAAATAGAAGGAGATTTTGCCTCCACAACTAAACAGGAAAGCAGGTACTCTCAGGGGTTAACGTTAGATTTGACAGGTGGAGATCCTGTAGTGGTTCCATGTGGCTTCGCATGGCTCAGCGCGGGTAAAAGAATCACAACTGATAATAATTTCTATTGTGAGCTCAAGTAGATTTTCTTTGTATACTGGCTATGATCAGCTGATCTGTTCTGTTGCGGATTTACACATTCATTCATTTCATTAATTGTTATGGCTGATTTGCAACACACAGTTTATCAAATGTCACTGAGTCATCCTTACCTTTACCTGTGACCTCTCTTCTACCTCTCTTGGCCTGTTTTTCTTAGCATTCTCTATCACTGTGTGAAGTTTGCTCTAATACTTTCCTCTACCTGGGAAACACAAGCAGACACAGTGTGCAGGCTGCACACAAACAGTTTGTGTGTTAGCTGATACTTGTTAACTGAAACACTGCATTTTAATTTACCTACTACATTACTCCTTTTATGCTCGCTCCTCTTCTGCACGTCTAGCTAGATTCAACCACATCTTATGGATATTGACACTTGTTTTGATGTGGCAGAACCCCCAAAACAAACATACAATAAGTTATGCATTAAATTACATGTTTTTGCCTCTTCTGTCACTTTATGTGATTATCCCTGGTGATACACCATTAGGATTATCTTTTGTGTATTAACCGTTTAGGTTCAAACCACTTTGATATTTGAAGGCTTGCAGTGAGGTGAAATGAAGTAGTTGGACTTCAGAGTCATTTAAAAAAATTGTTTGGGTTTAGGGCAGACAGAGTCTTTGTGTGTGTTGACTGTGTGTGTTGTAGATCTAAAATTTTAAAGAATGGTTGTCCTTTTTTGCAGAAGCTGAGGAGTTGTATCAGAAACGTATTTTAACAATAACTGGAATCTGCATTGCGCTCCTAGTCGTTGGAATCATGTGTGTGGTTGCCTACTGCAAAACCAAGTAATGCCATTTTTTGTTTTTCATTGTATAATATGTACTCGCTCTGGTTTTGTATGTGGAACTCCCATCAGTTATGTAAACAAGTTATGTTCTGGGCTTCTTCACAATCTAGTTTATGTTTTTACAAACAGGAAGCGGAGAAAAAAACTACGGGACCGTCTAAGGCAAAGTCTAAGGAATAAGAGGAAGAATACTAGTACTGGTGTTGACTCCAATGTGGCAAACTCTACCACTGGATGCCCAAATTCTAACTTGCCTCTTCAAGATTTGCAGCTTATCGGTGTATGCGGTTACTGGTATCAAATAAAAGGAATCAAAATTTGAATCTGTAAATTCATAACAGTTGTCAGTGTGATTTCTGCTTTCTGTTTATAGCAACATAATGGAAGGACAATGAAGCATTCAGCTGAAAAGGAGACAGAAACAAACTTTTCCACAAGCAAATATACCTTATCTGTGCATGATCCTGCCACACTCACCAACATCTCCAGTCAAAGGTAAGAGAATGACTTTATATGTTCACTTTGGGTATTTGACATTATTCGGTTACTACTTGCTTTGGTTTATATCAGTTACTACTTGGTTGGAGTCCAGGTATCACAAAAATACAGGAATTCTGTACTTAATTAGAAGTACAGACACTAGTGTTAAAAATACTCCATTAAAAGTTATAGTACTAATTCAACTTCTTTACTCAAATAAAAGTGAAAAAGTATAGGCTCTGAAATATACTCAAAGTAAAAAGTTGCTTGTTGGGAGATGATTCTACCAGCAGTTTTGGTACAAAGTTAACTGAACTTTGTGCTTGAATTAAGTAATTCAAGTATAAACGTGAATTACTTAATTCAAGATTATACTTAAGTAATTCAAGATTATACTTGGATTACTTAAGTAGAAGATGAAAATAGAAAAAGAAGGAAAAGATACTATTTTTTCGGTTTTCCACAATGTAGCTGGACATTGCCTCTAAACAGCAAAATGAGTAGGGAAGGGATTAAAGTGGGATTCAGCACATGGAGGAACCCTAAAATTGTTTTCAATAAGGAAAAGAATTACAACTCACAAAACTTTCTTTTGAGAAATCCAGTAGATTTTGCACAGACTGTGATTAACTGATCTGAGCTACTGATGTTATAAGTTTTATTATGCTTGTGGATTTTCACAACTGAAGTCAACAGATATAAGCAGATGTTTTGTGAGTTGTCCTGGCTGATTTCCATACTCTACACTGACAGGATACTGCTTGTGAAGGTGGCATTCAGTAAATGAATCTCAGCATTATCAGCTTAACTTCAGATTCATCTCTGCTACACTTGATGTAAACTAACTCTGACTATAAGCACCACAGTCACTGTTTTCCACTGCAATATACTGTTCCTTAGTGTAAATCGATCACAGTACAGCAAACTAACCTGCAGAATATTTTCATGCAACCTTTAAATAACACAGTCTACATCAGTTTTTCAGCACATTTCACAAGATGAAAAAACAAGTCACAAATTCAACTTAAGTACAGTTCCCACTTCTGCACGTACCTTATAGAAAAAGAATAATTTAAATAATTATCTTAATAGATATTCTATAGGAAAGGGTATTAAGTAATTGAATGTAAATGGTACAGTTACACAGGTTAACACGTCAAAATCATCAGCGATAAGCTTATGTCGGTTTTGTCTTGTTTGTCATGCTGATTATTATACCAACTATCACGCAAGGTATAACTAGCTTCATCAGAAAAACTATACGTGCTACGGAAAAACTAAACACAGATTTGACTGTGTTTAGTTTTTATACCCCTCCGTGGATTGCTACCTTATTGTGGTGGAGGGGTTTGTGTGTCCCAGGGATCCCAGGGGCTATGTTGTCGGGGGGCTATTTGCCCCCCTGGTAGGGTCTCCCATGGCAAATAGGTCCTGGGTGAGGGACCAGACAAAGAGCGATCCAAAAGACCCCTATGAGAGAGCCAACAAGGGAACAGTTTACCCTGCCCGGGATAGGGTTACCGGGGCCCCGCCGTGGAGCCAGGCCCGGGGAGGGTGCCCGAGGGCGAGCGTCTGGTGGCCGGGCCTTAGTCCATGGGGCCCGGCCGGGCACTGCCCGAAAAAGGGACATGGGCCCATCTTCCTGCAGGCCCACCACCAGCAGGAGGTGCCGTAGGGGTCGGGTGGATTGTGAGCTGGGTGGCGGACAGGAGCGGAGGCCCTGGCGGACCGATCCCGGGCTACCAAGACTGGCAATCGGGACATGGAACGGCACCTCTCTGGTGGGGAAGGAGCCGGAGTTAGTGCGTGAGGTTGAGAGGT